>JARQOD010009598.1:0-30707 GCA_033576555.1 Oophaga sylvatica
GAACAGTCTATAATTTTAATGGTAGGTTAATTTTAACATTGAGAGAATATCAAAAATAAAATCCAGAAAATCACATTGTATAAATTATATAAATTTATTTGCATTTTGCAGTGAGAAATAAGTATATGATTCCTCTGGCAAACAAGACTTAATACTTAGTGGTAAAACCCTTGAAGGACTGTGATGAAGACTGTGATCCGAAACGCGCGTCAGTGAGTGTACCACGCAGCTAGCCATCATCACTTTCTTTTCTTGATCTTGCACCAGATGATAGTGGCACTGTCTTGGCATATATATAGGTCCATGATATTTTATGCTACATATTACCTTTTAATCTGCAGTTAACCTATTAATGGAGTCATTGTTGCTGTATATACAGACTATCTGAATACTTACCTAGTGATTGCATAGCCTCACCATTTTATGGGACTCATCAAATTTTTGCACTTTAATCATTTCCTGTAGATATTATGCACATCCTGATATGCCCTCTATCTCTAGCAGGTGTATATATTTTCCCACTCTAGGATTTGCATGGTTTACCTCTCTCTCTATGGGTGGCACCATAATAACACCCCTGCCACAGGCTCGCTGTCTGGGTGTTATGTTTGACACCAATCTCTCCTTCACCTCCCATATACAATCTCTTGCCCGATCTTGCCGCCTACACCTAAAGAACATCTCTAGAATCCGCCCTTTTCTCACCATGGAAACAGCAAAAACCCTCACTGTCGCCATGATCACTCCCGCCTGGACTACTGCAATGCTCTATTACTTGGTCTCCCCATAACTCGACTATCCCCTCTCCAGTCCACCCAGTAGCGTAGCGGGGGGGCAGAGGGGGTGGTGGCCCCGGGCCCCCGCGCTCAGAGGGGGCCCACCCGGAGCTACGCTACTGTAACTGTATCGGCATGCATAGCACACCGACACAGTTACTTTCTGCGGCAGAGCAGGGAGAATCAATCTCCCTGCTCTGCCGCTATGGGGCCTGAGCAGGTGGTGGGGGGCCCGGTGCATCCAGCCGATACAGCTGACCGCATTGAGAGAGAAGGAGCGAGCGCTCCTTCTCCCATAATCCCCTTCTCAGCGTCTGACAGCGGTGCGATGACGTCACTGCCCGGCGCCGGCAGTCAGACACTGAGAGGGAGAGCAGTGAGCAGCACAGGAGCCGGGAGCAAGAGAGGTGAGTACAGGATTTATTATTTTTGTAAAGGGGGTGCATTATAAATAAGGCTGCATATGGGGGTGCATTATAAGTACGGCTGCATATGGGGGTGCATTATAAGTACGGCTGCATATGGGGGTGCATTATAAGTAAGGCTGCCTATGGGGGTGCATTATAAGTAAGGCTGCATATGGAGTACATTATAAGTACGGCTGCATATGGGGGTGCATTATAAGTAAGGCTGCATATGGAGTACATTATAAGTACGGCTGCATATGGGGGTGCATTATAAGTAAGACTGCATATGGAGTACATTATAAGTACGGCTGCATATGAGGGTGCATTATAAGTATGGCTGCATATGGAGGTGCATTATAAGTACGGCTGCATATGGAGTGCATTATAAGTACGGCTGCATATGGAGGTGCATTATAAGTAAGGCTGCATATGGAGTACATTATAAGTACGGCTGCATATGGAGGTGCATTATAAGCACGGCTGCATATGGGGGTGCATTATAAGTACGGCTGCATATGGAGGTGCATTATAAGTACGGCTGCATATGGAGGTGCATTATAAGTACGGCTGCATATGGGGGTGCATTATAAATAAGGCTGCATATGGGGGTGCATTATAAGTACGGCTGAATATGGGGTGCATTATAAGTACGGCTGCATATGGGGTGCATTATAAGTACGGCTGCATATGGAGGTGCATTATAAGTACGGCTGCATATGGGGGTGCATTATAAGTACGGCTGCATATGGAGGTGCATTATAAGTACGGCTGCATATGGAGGTGCATTATAAGTACGGCTGCATATGGGGGTGCATTATAAATAAGGCTGCATATGGGGGGCATTATAAGTACGGCTGAATATGGGGTGCATTATAAGTAAGGCTGCATATGGGGGTGCATTATAAGTACAGCTGCATATGGGGTGCATTATAAGTACGGCTGCATATGGGGTGCATTATAAGTACGGCTGCATATGGAGGTGCATTATAAGTACGGCTGCATATGGGGTGCATTATAAGTACGGCTCATATGGGGTGCATTATAAATACGGCTGCATATGGAGTACATTATAAGTACGGCTGCATATGGGGTGCATTATAAGTACGGCTGCATATGGAGTACATTATAAGTACGGCTGCATATGGGGTGCATTATAAGTACGGCTGCATATGGAGTACATTATAAATAAGGCTGCATATGGGGTGCATTATAAGTACGGCTGCATATGGAGTACATTATAAGTACGGCTGCATATGGGGTGCATTATAAGAACGGCTGCATATGGAGGTGCATTATAAGTACGGCTGCATATGGAGGTGCATTATAAGTACGGCTGCATATGGGGTGCATTATAAGTACGGCTGCATATGGAGGTGCATTATAAGTACGGCTGCATATGGGGGGTGCATTATAAGTACGGCTGCATATGGAGGTGCATTATAAGTACGGCTGCATATGGAGGTGCATTATAAGTACGGCTGCATATGGGGTGCATTATAAATAAGGCTGCATATGGGGGTGCATTATAAGTACGGCTGAATATGGGGTGCATTATAAGTAAGGCTGCATATGGGGGTGCATTATAAGTACAGCTGCATATGGGGGTGCATTATAAGTACGGCTGCATATGGAGTACATTATAAGTACGGCTGCATATGGGGTGCATTATAAGTACGGCTGCATATGGGGTGCATTATAAGTACGGCTGCATATGGAGGTGCATTGTAAGTACGGCTGCATATGGGGTGCATTATAAGTACGGCTTCATATGGGGGTGCATTATAAGTACGGCTGCATATGGGGTGCATATAAGTACGGCTACATATGGGGGTCATTATAAGTACGGCTGCATATGGGGGTGCATTATAAGTACGGCTGCATATGGGGTGCATTATAAGTACGGCTGCATATGGGGTGCATTATAAGTAAGACTGCATATGGAGTACATTATAAGTACGGCTGCATATGGGGGTGCATTATAAGTATGGCTGCATATGGAGGTGCATTATAAGTACGGCTGCATATGGAGGTGCATTATAAGTACGGCTGCATATGGGGTGCATTATAAGTAAGGCTGCATATGGAGTACGTTATAAGTACGGCTGCATATGGAGGTGCATTATAAGTACGGCTGCATATGGGGGTGCATTATAAGTACGGCTGCATATGGAGGTGCATTATAAGTACGGCTGCATATGGAGGTGCATTATAAGTACGGCTGCATATGGGGGTGCATTATAAATAAGGCTGCATATGGGGGTGCATTATAAGTACGGCTGAATATGGGGTGCATTATAAGTACGGCTGCATATGGGGTGCATTATAAGTACGCTGCATATGGAGGTGCATTATAAGTACGGCTGCATATGGGGTGCATTATAAGTACGGCTGCATATGGAGGTGCATTATAAGTACGGCTGCATATGGGGTGCATTATAAGTACGGCTGCATATGGGGTGCATTATAAGTACGGCTGCATATGGGGGTGCATTATAAAGTACGGCTAATATGGGGGTGCATTATAAGTACGGCTGCATATGGGGTGCATTATAAGTACGGCTGCATATGGGGGTGCATTATAAAGTAAGGCTGCATATGGGGTGCATTATAAGTACGGCTGCATATGGGGTGCATTATAAGTAAGGCTGCATATGGGGGTGCATTATAAGTACAGCTGCATATGGGGTGCATTATAAGTACGGCTGCATATGGGAGTGCATTATAAGTACGGCTGCATATGGAGTGCATTATAAGTACGGCTGCATATGGGTGCATTATAAGTACGGCTGCATATGGAGGTGCATTATAAGTACGGCTGCATATGGGGTGCATTATAAGTACGGCTGCATATGGGGGTGCATTATAAGTACGGCTGCATATGGGGTGCATTATAAGTACGGCTGCATATGGGGTGCATTATAAGTACGGCTGCATATGGGGTGCATTATAAGTACGGCTGCATATGGGGTGCATTATAAGTACGGCTCATATGGGGTGCATTATAAGTACGGCTGCATATGGGGTGCATTATAAGTACGGTGCATATGGGTGCATTATAAGTAACGGCTGCAATATGGGGTGCATTATAAGTACGGCTGCATATGGAGTACATTATAAGTACGGCTGCATATGGGGGTGCATTATAAGTACGGCTGCATATGGAGTACATTATAATAGGCTGCATATGGAGTCATTATAATAAGGCTGCGAACATATAAAGGCTGCATAGGATATATAATAAATAGGCTGATATGGGTCATTATAAGTAGGCTGCATATGGGGTGCATTATAATACGCTGCATATGGGGTGCATTATAAAGTACGGCAGCATAGTGGGGTGCATTATAAGTACGGCTGCATATGGGGTGCATTATAAGTACGGCTGCATATGGAGGTGCATTATAGTACGGCTGCATAGGTGCATTATAGTCGGTGCATATGTCATATATAGGCGCATATGGGGTGCATTATAAGTACGGCTGCATATGGGGTGCATATAAGTAGGCTGCATATGGGGTGCATTATAAGTACGCTGCATATGGGGTGCATTATAAGTACGGCTGCATATGGAGTACATTATAAGTACGGCTGCATATGGGGTGCATTATAAGTAGGCTGCATATGGGGTGCATTATAAGTACGGCTGCATATGGGGTGCATTAAAGTACGGCTGCATATGGGGTCATTATAAGTACGGCTCATATGGGGTGCATTATAAGTACGGCTGCATATGGGTGCATTATAAGTACGGCTACATATGGGGTGCATTATAAGTACGGCTGCATATGGGGGTGCATTATAAGTACGGCTGCATATGGGGTGCATTATAAGTACGCTCATATGGGGTGCATTATAAGTACGGCTGCATATGGGGGTGCATTTAATAAGTACTGTAGCTGCATATGGAGTACATTATAAGTACGGCTGCATATGGGGTGCATTATAAGTAGGCTGCATATGGAGTACATTATAAATAAGGCTGCATATGGAGATTAGCTCATTATACAATAAAGGCTGCATATGGAGTACATTATAAATAAGGCTGCATATGGAGTACATTATAAGTAAGGCTGCATATGGAGTACATTATAAGTACGGCTGCATATGGAGTACATTATAAGTAACGGCTGCATATGGAGGTGCATTATAAGTACGGCTGCATATGGGGTGCATTATAAGTACGGCTGCATATGGAGTGCATTATAAGTACGGCTGCATATGGGGTGCATTATAAGTACGGCTGCATATGGAGGTGCATTATAAGTACGGCTGCATATGGGGTGCATTATAAGTACGGCTGCATATGGAGGTGCATTATAAGTACGGCTGCATATGGGGTGCATTATAAAGTAGGCTGCATATGGGGTGCATTATAAGTACGGCTGCATATGGGGTGCATTATAAGTACGGCTGCATATGGGGTGCATTATAAGTACGGCTGCATATGGGGTGCATTATAAGTACGGCTGCATATGGGGTACATTATAAATAAGACTGCCTATTGGGTGCATTATAAATAAGGCTGCCTATGGGGTGCATTATAAATAAGACTGCCTATGAGGTGCATTATAAATAAGACTGCCTATGGGGAGTGCATTACAATATAGAGGCTGTCTGTTGGGGTGCATTATAATACAGAGGCTGCCTATGGGGGTGCATTACAATAGATAGGCTGTCTATGGGGGTGCATTATACTATATTGAGGACTATCTGGTGTATTATGCTATATGGAGGCTATCTAGGGGGCCATCATACAGTGTGGGGATTATAGTGGCGGGGCCATCATACAGTGTTGGAGCCATTAAATAGTTTGGGGATGTTAAGGGGTCAGTATATATCCAGTGAGGGGGCATCATACTGTGTATAGGGGAGCTTATTGTTATAGGGGAACTCTGGTTACTGTGAATGTCAAAGGGGCACACACAGGGCATTATTACATTCTAGGGGACAACATGTGGGCACTGTTTTCTAGGGCCCATTGCACCTGGCATTACTATATTATAGAGGGTGCTTTAGAATTTAGAGGTCACACAGAACCACACAGTAGGTGCAGTAATAGGGACACATACGGCAGCAGCGGCTCAGTATTGGGGTATGAGTGTCAGTAATAGGGACACATACGGCAGCAGCGACTCAGTATTGGGGTATCAGGTGCAGTAATGGGGACACATACGACAGCAGCGGATCAGTATTGGGGTATCAGGTGCAGTAATAGGGACACATACGGCAGCAGCGGCTCAGCATTGGGGTATCCGGAGCAGTAATAGGGACACATACGGCAGCAGCGGCTCAGCATTGGGGTATCAGGAGCAGTAATAAGCACACATATGGCAGCAGCGGCTCAGTGTTGGGGTATGAGGTGCAGTAATAGGGACACATACGGCAGTAGCGGCTCAGCATTGGGGTATCAGGAGCAGTAATAAGCACACATATGGCAGCAGCGGCTCAGTATTGGGGTATCAGATGCAGTAATAGGGACACATACGGCAGCAGCGGTTCAGCATTGGGGTATCAGGTGTAGTAATAGGGTCACATACGGCAGCAACTGCTCAGTATTGGGGTATCAGGTGCAGTAATAGGGACACATACGGCAGCAGCGGCTCAGTATTGGGGTATCAAGTGCAGTAATAGGGTCACATACGGCAGAAGCGGCTCAGTATTGGGGTATCAGGTGCAGTAATAGGGACACATACGGCAGCAGCGGCTCTGTATTGGGGTATCAGGTGTAGTAATAGGGACACATACGACAGCAGCGGCTCAGTATTGGGGTATCAGGTGCAGTAATAGGGACACATACGGCAGCAGTGGCTCAGTATTGGGGAATCAGGTGCAGTAATAGGGACACATATGGTAGCAGCGGCTCAGTATTGGGGTATCAGGTGCAGTAATAGGGACACATACGGCAGCAGTGGCTCAGTATTGGGGAATCAGGTGCAGTAATAGGGACACATATGGTAGCAGCGGCTCAGTATTGGGGTATCAGGTGCAGTAATAGGGACACATACGACAACAGCGGCTCAGTATTGGGGAATCAGGTGCAGTAATAGGGACACATATGGTAGCAGCGGCTCAGTATTGGGGAATCAGGTGCAGTAATAGGGACACATACGACAGCAGCGGCTCAGTATTGGGGTATCAGATGCAGTAATAGGGACACATACGACAACAGCGGCTCAGTATTGGGGTATCAGGTGTAGTAATAGGGACACATATGGTAGCAGCGGCTCAGTATTGGGGTATCAGGTGCAGTAATAGGGACACATACGACAACAGCGGCTCAGTATTGGGGAATCAGGTGCAGTAATAGGGACACATACGACAGCAGCGGCTCAGTATTGGGGTATCAGGTGTAGTAATAGGGACACATATGGTAGCAGCGGCTCAGTATTGGGGTATCAGGTGCAGTAATAGGGACACATACGGCAGCAGCGGCTCAGTATTGGGGTATCAGGTGCAGTAATAGGGACACATACGGCAGCAACGGCTCAGTATTGGGGTATTAGGTGCAGTAATAGGGACACATACGGCAGCAGTGGCTCAGTATTGGGGTATCAGGTGCAGTAATAGGGACACATACGGCAGCAGCGGCTCAGTATTGGGGAATCAGGTGCAGTAATAGGGACACATATGGCAGCAGCGGCTCAGTATTGGGGTATCAGGTGTAGTAATAGGGACACATATGGTAGCAGCGGCTCAGTATTGGGTATCAGGTGCAGTAATAGGGACACATACGGCAGCAGCGGCTCAGTATTGGGGTATCAGGTGCAGTAATAAGGACACATACGGCAGCAGCGGCTCAGTATTGGGGAATCAGGTGCAGTAATAGGGACACATACGGCAGCAGCGGCTCAGTATTGGGGTATTAGGTGCAGTGATAGGGACACATATGGCAGCAGCGGCTCAGTATTGGGATATCAGGTGTAGTAATAGGGACACATACGGCAGCAGTGGCTCAGTATTGGGGTATCATGTGCAGTAATAGGGACACATACGGCAGCAGCGGCTCAGTATTGGGGTATCAGGTGCAGTAATAGGGACACATACGGCAGCAGCAGCGGCTCAGTATTGGGGAATCAGGTGCAGTAATAGGGACACATATGGTAGCAGCGGCTCAGTATTGGGGTATCAGGTGCAGTAATAGGGACACATACGGCAGCAGCGGCTCAGTATTGGGGTATTAGGTGCAGTAATAGGGACACATATGGCAGCAGCGGCTCAGTATTGGGGTATCAGCAGGATGAGGAGTTTGTGCAGGTTGAGAATAGTCCAATCGGTGACCGTGATGGTGCTGACAATATGAGAAGTGAAACGTGTCTTTGTTGTATTCTCTGTAGTCGAGTCCTGGCTGGAGGAGTCGTTATGTCGGTCTGGACCAGATGGAAAAGACATGAAAAGTGAACGATTCCATCAGAAAAAACGTCAGCGGTAAGTCACTATCTGTAACTCTGCTGTAATCTATGATATGTTCTGTAGGACTGGTGTTATTTACCACTGACCATATGGCGGTGATATCAATATTGGTCTTTTTATATATAGATTAATTTTGGCAACAGCGCAGTCATTTGCTGAGGTTCTCTGGTTAGGGGCCCACTCAGATGTTTCACCCCCCCTAAACCGAAACCCTAGCTACGCCTCTGAGTCCACTGTTAATGCAGCAGCCAGGGTCATTCATCTGGCTAATCGGTACTCGGCCGCGTCCGCTCTTCGCCAGTCCTTACACTGGCTGCCCATTCATTATAGGATCCAATTCAAAGTACTTGTTCTCACCCACAAAGCTCTCCACAGTGCAGCACCCCCCTACATATCCTCCCTCATTTCTATTTATCGACCTAACCGACTGCTGCGCTTAACAAAAGACTTTCGACTAACCTCTGCACTAATCCGTACCTCCCACTCACGACTCCAAGACTTCTCCCGCGCTGCGCCAATCCTCTGGAATGCTCTACCCCAAGAAATTAGGACCATCCACAATTTGCATAGTTTCAGGCGCTCCCCCAAAGCACATTTGTTCAGAGCGGCCTATCACATTCACTAATCAAAGTCATTCTATGTGTAAGTGTGTGTGTGTAGCCCATTCACAATCTCCATCCATCCCTCACTCCCTCAAGATGGCTGGACCATCATTGTAAATGCACCATTGTATATACACACCTGTACTTTGTATCTCCCCCACCTCATTGTAGATTGTAAGCTCTCACGAGCAGGGTCGTTTTATTTTGCTTTAATTATTGTATTGTTAACATTGTTACTTATGACTTGCGTTTTGAAACTGTTAAAATGTAAAGCACTGCGGAATATGTTGGCGCTATATAAATAAAGATTATTATTATTATTATTTACCTGGTGGCGCTGTGCTTTGGCTAGATTTATCCTTTTTTATTGTGTAATAAGTATTTTATTTATTTCTGTGTGGACACCCTTTTGTGATGGTGTCATTTATTACCATGTATTTTTGCATCAATAAAGTAGTTTAATTTAATCTTATTGTTCCCACATATTTTTAGTCCACATGTTCGGTTTTCTTTCTTTTTATCGGTGCACTTGAGTCTTCCGAATGGTCTGCCATTCATTCTTTTGCTAATATACACCACGGACACGTTATTTATTCTCACTTTGGGTTGGTGTATGTGCATAAACTGTATATATATTAGCAACGTGCAGTGCGTGTTTCAATCAATTAGAAATATAGTAAAGTTCTCCTGATTAGCTATATTGATTACCCTATGTGCAGGCAATGCAGTAGCTTAGGTATCCCATGTACTCTGGATATGTACATGTGTGAATAGAGAATAATACCAACCACATCCAGCCATTGTTAGACACCAATGCAGTTTGTTCATTCTATTTGCTATTCCCAATGTTACAGAGCTTCCCCAAATTAAAATAAAACAAAAAAAAAAACGAGGGTGTTTTGCAGAGAATACGCACACAGGCTGTTTTCAGAGTACCCCCACCAAGGAAGTTTTGTAGAGTACAACAACATAGGCTGTATTATATATTACTCCCTACAAGGCATTGTTCCAAAGTACACCCCCACAGGCTGTTTTGCAGAGTAACCCCACACAGACTTTTTTGCAGAGGACCCCCACAAAGGCTTTTTTCAGAGTATGCCCACAGAGGCTGTTTTGCAAAGTAACCCCTTAGAGGATTTTTGCACAGTAATCCCAACAGACACTTTTGCAGAATACCCCCACACAGGTTTTTTGAAGAGTACTCCCATAGAGATGCATGCAGAGTACACACACAGGCTTTTAGGCACAGTACTGTGCTTGACACATAGACATGGGTGAAAAGTACAAAAATTTGTTTTCATGCACACTACTCCCACAGACATGTGTGCAGAATAAAAAAGAGGCTTAATGGCACACTACTCCCACAGACACGGGTGCAGAGTAGAACATTTTATTTTTACACATACTACTCCCACAGACACGGGTGCAGAGTAGAAAAAATTGTTTTTACGTGCAGTACTCCCACAGACATGGTGCAAATTAGGAAAATTAGTTTTTAAGCACCATACTTCCACAGACACAGGTGCAGAGTCAAAAAAGTGCTTAAAGACACACTACTCCTACCGACACTGGTGCAGAGTAAAAAAATTTGTTTTTACGCATAGTACTCCCACACACACGGGTACAGAGTACACACAGAGACTATTTGGCACAGTACTCCCACAGACATGGGTGCACTGCAAACTACATACTGTGTCTTTTTGTATACAGTCATGGACAAAAGTTTTGAGAATGACACAAATATTAATTTTTACAAAGTCTACTGCTTCACTTTTTCTAATGGCAACTTGCATATACTCCAGAATGTTATAAAGAGTGATCAGCTTAACAGCAAGTACTTGCAAAGTCAATATTTGGCTAGAAAATGAACTTTATCCCCCAAAACACATTTCAACATCATTGCAGCCCTGCCTTAAAAGGACCAGCTAACCCTATTTCAGTGATTGCTCCATTAACACAGGTGTGGGTGTTGATGAGGACATGGCTGGAGATCAATCTGTCATGATTAAGTAAGAATGACACCACTGGACACTTTAAAAGGAGGCTGGTGCTTGGCATCATTGTTTCTCTTCTGTTAACCATGGTTATCTCTAAAGAAACATGTGCAGTCATCATTGCAATGCACAAAAATGGCCTAACAGGGAAGAGTATCACAGCTAGAAAGATTGCACCTCAGTAAACAATCTATCGCATCATCAAGAACTTCAAGGAGAGAGGTTCCATTGTTGCCAAAAAGGCTTCAGGGCGCCCAAGAAAGACCAGCAAGCGCCAGGACCGTCTCTTAAAAGTGTTTCAGCTGCAAGATCGGGCTACCAGCAGTGCAGAGCTTGTTCAGGAATGGCAGCAGGCAGGTGTGAGTGCATCTGCACGCACTGTGAGGCGGAGACTCTTGGAGCAAGGCCTGGTCTCAAGGAGGGCAGCAAAGAAGCCACTTCTCTCCAGAAAAAACATCATGGACAGACTGATATTCTGCAAAAGGTACAGGCAGTGGACTGCTGAGGACTGGGGTAAAGTTATTTTCTCTGATGAATCCCCTTTTCGATTGTTTGGGACATCAGGAAAACGCCTCATTCGGAGAAGACAAGGTGAGCGCTACCACCAGTCTTGTCTCATGCCAACTGTTAAGCATCCTGAAACCATTCATGTGTGGGGTTGCTTCTCAGCCAAGGGAATCGGCTCTCTCACAGTCTTGCCTAAAAACACAGCCATGAATAAAGAATGGTACCAGAATGTCCTCCAAGAGCAACTTCTCCCAACCCTCCAAGAGCAGTTTGGCGATCAACAATGCCTTTTCCAGCATGATGGAGCACCTTGCCATAAAGCAAAGGTGATAACTAAATGGCTCAGGGAACAAAACATAGAGATTTTGGGTCCATGGCCTGGAAACTCCCCAGATCTTAATCCCATTGAGAACTTGTGGTCAATCATCAAGAGATGGGTGGACAAACAAAAACCTAAAAATTCTGACAAAATGAAAGCATTGATTGTGCAAGAATGGACTGCTATCAGTCAGGATTTGGTCCAGAAGTTGATTGAGAGCATGCCAGGGAGAATTGCAGAGGTCCTGAAGAAGAAGGGTCAACAACGCAAATATTGTCTTGCTGCTTTAACTCATTCTAACTGTCAATATAAGCTTTTGTTACTCATATGTTTGCAATTATTATATTTCTGTCTGTGATAAAAACATCTGTCAAACACACATAAAAACCAGAGGGCAGCAGATCATGTGAAAATATAATATTTGTGTCATTCTCAAAACTTTTGGCCAAGACTGTAGAGACACAGAACTTTCCACTGTCCTTCACACCAGCTGCATTGTGTCCCTACGGTAAAAAATGGCTGCGGCACCCGTGATCCAATTATGGATGCTGGGTCACGTGGTACGGCAGCCATTCACAGCCATGCCAATACTTGACATGACTGTGATGGCTCTGGAAGTGCCCACAGCATAAAAGCTTGTTGATTGGCTGTGCTTCAGCCTTTCAACAAACTTTATTCACCACCGAACCTGAACAGTAAACTGGATTTTTGGTGAAAAATCCATGTTCGGAGTTTTCCTGTCTGGTACGAACTTTACAGTTCGGGTCCGCTCATCCCTAGTAATGAACTTTAGCCCTATACTCCCAAAACTATATGCCACACCATGTAAGCTTTACAGATATTGATAGTAGTTGGCTATTTAAAGGGAATCTGTCACCGTAAATTGGCGGGATATTTAACCCCTTCACCCCCAAGGGTGGTTTGCACGTTAATGACCGGGCCAATTTTTACAATTCTGACCACTGTCTCTTTATGAGGTTATAACTCTGGAACGCTTCAACGGATCTTCGCGATTCTGAGATTGTTTTCTCGTGACATATTGTACTTCATGATAGTGGTAAAATTTCTTCCATATAACTTGCATTTATTTATGAAAAAAACGCAAATATGGCAAAAATTTTGAAAATTTTGCAATTTTCAAACTTTGAATTTTTATTCCCTTAAAACAGAGAAATATGTCACACAAAATAGTTAAGAAATAACATTTCCCACATGTCTACTTTACATCAGCACAATTTTGGAAGCAAAATTTTTTTTGTTAGGAAATTATAAGGGTTAAAAGTTGACCAGCGATTTCTCATTTTTACAACAAAATTTACAAAGCCATTTTTTTTCGGGACCACCTCATATTTGAAGTCACTTTGAGGGGTCTATATAGCAGAAAATACCCAAAAGTGACACCATTCTAAAAACTACACCCCTCAAGGTACTCAAAACCACATTCAAGAAGTTTATTAACCCTTCAGGTGCTTCACAGGAGCTGAAGCAACGTGGAAGGAAAAAATGAACATTTTACTTTTTAGTCACAAAAATGATCTTTTACAAACATTTTTTTTATTTTCACAAGGGAAAAAGGAGAAAAAGGACTGATAAAGTTGTTGTGCAATTTCTCTGAGTACGCCGATACCCCATATGTCAGGGAAAACCACTGTTTGGGCACACGGCAGAGCTCGGAATGGAAGGAGCGCAGTTTGACTTTTCCAAACCAAAATTGGCTGGAATTGGAACAGACGCCATGTCGCGTTTGGAGAGGCCCCGATGTGCCTAAACAGTGGAAACCCCCCACATGTGACCCCATTTTGGAAACTAGACCCCTAAGGAACTTATCTAGATGTGTGGTGAGCAGTTTGAACCCTCAAGTGCTTCACGCAAGTTTGTAATGTAGAGCCGTGAAGAAAAAAAATCATATTTTTTCCACAAGCATGATGTTTTAGTCCCCAAATTTTTATTTTCCCAAGGGTAAGAGGAGAAATTGAACCACAAAAGTTGTTGTCCAACTTGTCCTGAGTACGCTGATACCCCATATGTGGGGGGGGAACCACTGTTTGGGCGCACGGCAGGGCTTGAAAGGGAAGGAGCGCCGTTTGACTTTTCCAAACCAAAATTGGCTGGAATTGCGAACGGACGCCATGTTGCGTTTGGAGGGCCCCTGATGTGCCTAAACAGTGGAAACCCCCCACATGTGACCCCATTTTGGAAACTAGACCCCCTAAGGAACTTATCTAGATGTGTGGTGAGCACTTTGAACCTCAAGTGCTTCACGCAAGTTTGTAATGTAGAGCCGTGAAGAAAAAAAATCATATTTTTTTCCACAAACATGATGTTTTAGTCCCCAAATTTTTATTTTCCAAGGGTAAGAGGAGAAATTGGACCACAAAGTTGTTGTCCAACATGTCCTGAGTACGCTGATACCCCATATGTGGGGGGGAACCACTGTTTGGGCGCACGGCAGGGGCTTGAAAGGGAAGGAGCGCCGTTTGACTTTTCCAAACCAAAATTGGCTGGAATTGCGAACGGACGCCATGTTGCGTTTGGAGGGCCCCTGATGTGCCTAAACAGTGGAAACCCCCACATGTGACCCCATTTTGGAAACTAGACCCCCTAAGGAACTTATCTAGATGTGTGTGTGAGCACTTTGAACCTCAAGTGCTTCACGCAAGTTTGTAATGTAGAGCCGTGAAGAAAAAAAATCATATTTTTTCCACAAGCATGATGTTTTAGTCCCCAAATTTTTTATTTTCCCAAGGGTAAGAGGAGAAATTGGACACCAAAAGTTGTTGTCCAACATGTCCTGAGTACGCCGATACCCCATATGTGGGGGGGATACACTGTTTGGGCACACGGCAGGGCTCGGAAGGGAAGCAGTGACGTTTTGGAATGCAGACTTTGATGGAATGGTCTGCGGGCGTCATGTTCCGTTAGCAGAGCCCCTGATGTGCCTAAACAGTGGAAACCCCCCACATGTGACCCCATTTTGGAAACTAGACCCCCTAAGGAACTTATCTAGGTGTGTGGTGAGCACTTTGAACCCCCAAGTGTTTCACTAACGTTTATAATGCCCTGGCGTGAAAAAAAAAAATATTTTTTTTTCCACAAAAGTGATGTTTTAGTCCCCAATTTTTTATTTTCCCAAGAGTAGAGGAGAAATTGGACCCCAAAAGTGGTTGTCCAATTTGTCCTGAGTACGCTGATACCCCATATGTTGGGGGATACACTGTTTGGGCACACGGCAGGGCTCGGAGGGAAGCAGTGACGTTTTGGAATGCAGACTTTGATGGAATGGTCTGCGGGCGTCATGTTCCGTTAGCAGAGCCCCTGATGTGCCTAAACAGTGGAAACCCCCCATATGTGACCCCATTTTGGAAAACTAGACCCCCTAAGGAACTTATCTAGGTGTGTGGTGAGCACTTTGAACCCCAAGTGTTTCACTAACGTTTATAATGCCCTGGCGTGAAAAAAAATATTTTTTTTTTCCACAAAAGTGATGTTTTAGTCCCCAATTTTTTATTTTCCAAGAGTAAGAGGAGAAATTGGACCCCAAAAGTGGTTGTCCAATTTGTCCTGAGTACGCTGATACCCCATATGTTGGGGGGATACACTGTTTGGGCACACGGCAGGGCTCGGAAGGGAAGCAGTGATGTTTTGGAATGCAGACTTTGATGGAATGGTCTGCGGGCGTCATGTTCCGTTAGCAGAGCCCCTGATGTGCCTAAACAGTGGAAACCCCCCACATGTGACCCCATTTTGGAAAACTAGACCCCCTAAGGAACTTATCTAGGTGTGTGATGAGCACTTTGAACCCCAAGTGTTTCACTAAAGTTTATAATGCCCAGGTGTGAAAAAAAAAAATCCTACTTTTTACCTCACACAAATGATGTTTTAGTCCCCAATTTTTTATTTTCCCAAGGTTAAGAGGAGAAATTGGACACCAAAAGTTGTTGTTCAATTTGTCCTGAGTACACTGGTACCCCATATGTGGGAAAAAACTGTTCGGGCACAATTTGGGGCTCAGAAGGGAAATTGTGACGTTTTGGAAGCAGACTTTGATGGAATGGTCTGCGGGCGTCATGTTCCGTTTGCAGAGCCCCTGATGTGCCTAAACAGTAAAAAAAACCCACAAGTGACATAATTTTGGAAAGTGACTCCCAAGGAACTTTTCTAAATGTGCCCCCTTCTGGAACTAATCTTTCCTGTAAAGTAAATTAGTAGTGCATTGAGGTGTGGTACAATTTGAAACAATCCTTCATACACAGGCCAGGTTTTTCGGGGCAGGTGTCGCATTGGTAAGTGGTGTCCTTGCGTATTCCCCTTTTGTAACACACTCGGCACCTTTTTTGTGGCTTACCTTTGCTTCCAGTTGGCGGGACCACCCCCGGGAAATGCTGACCTGGTATGATACGAGCACCTTCAGTTCCGGAAGTACTGGGGCCCGCTGTTTCCTGAGCGCCAAACATCAGGGCCTTAACCACTACCTCCTGAAACTGAAGGTACGTCGTATCGCTGTTGCGTGCACATCGTGACAGCAGGAAAGCGTTGAGCATTGCCATTTGGACGATGTGCACGGACAGCTTCTTGTACCACACCTTGGCCTTTCTCAAAGCACTGTACGGTTGGAGGAGTTGATCAGAGAGATCAACACCCCCCATGTATTTATTGTACCCCAGTACACAGTCCGGTTTGCGGACCTGTGTAGAGGTACCCCGTACAGTGCTGAGGGCGCTGCCATCACCATGTATGGTGGTCAAGAGAAGGACATCCCTCTTGTCCTTGTACTTGACCACCAACAGGTGGTCGCTACATTGGGCTCTGCTCTCACCCTTTCTGAGCATCTGCCCAAGTAGCGTCTTCGGGAGGCCTCTCTGATTTTTGCGGACGGTACCGCAGGCTGCGGTACCTCGCGCAGAGAGGGATTTGTAGAGTGGGATGCTGGAATAAAAGTTATCAGTGTTAAAGGTGATAACCTTTATCCAGCAGTGGGTGCACCAAATCCCACACAATTTTCCCACTCACTCCCAGGACGGGGGACACTCAGGGGGTACAATCCTGGTGTCCTTTCCTTCGTAAACTCTAAAGCTGTGTGTGTTACCCTGAGGTACTCTCACACAGCTTGTAGAGTTTGATTCCGTACCTTGCCCTCTTGCTGGGCAGGTACTGGCGGAATGCGAGCCGTCCCTTAAAATGAACCAAGGACTCATCCACGCAGATGTCCCTTTGGGGCACGTACACTTCAGCAAACTTTTTGTTGAAGTGTTCGATGACCGGCCGAACTTTGAACAGGCGGTCAAAGTTGGGGTCATCTCGTGGGGGACACTGTGCATTATCATTATAATGCAGGAATTTGTGGATGGCCTCAAAACGCGTCCGAGCCATGACCATTCGGAACAGTGGAGTGTTGTATAAAATATCAACACTCCAATATTGCCGAATTTCTGGCTTCTTCAGGATCCCCATATGGAGGACCAGGCCCCAAAACTGCATCATTTCAACTGCGTCTACAGGAGACCAGTTGGAAAATGATGAACGGGGGTTTTGCGCCAAAAATTGCCGAGCGTACAAATTTGTTTGCTCCACCATGAGGTTAATAAATCCTCAGAGAAAAAGACTTTGAAAAAGTCTATTTCTGTGAAGCCGGTGGAGTCAAACCTGATTCCTGATTCTGCCACAAAATCAGGAATCAGTGGCTCGTAATTTTCGGGGGCCGGGTCCGAAGAGGGGTGCGCTGGTTCATTTTCAGGGGCGGGCGCTGCCTCATGTTCTGTCCTGGGGCGTCTGCGTGGCGGTTCCGCAGGACCCGAGGAGGAAGATGAGGAGGAAGAAGAATCTTCATCTGAAAATAAAGAAATGTGGGATCCTCTCCCTCGCTATCAGTGTCGGAGGCAAGGATAGCGTATGCCTCCTCCACTGAATAGCGCTGTTGGGATGAGCGTGACGGGCGGGACATTTTTTTTGTGAATGTGGTGCTTTGTGTGAACTTTATTTATAACTGTGTGTGTGTGTGGGGGGGGGGATAGTGATTGGTGTAAACTAAGCTGAAAAGAAAAAGCTAAAAGAAAAGAAAGCGAATAGGGAAAAAAAAAGGCCTGTGAAAAAAAGTCTAAACCAGCAGGCACGAGCTCTGATAAGTGACCGGTGTCACTTATCAAAGTTCCGTGGCTGCTGGATGTGCGCACGGGAGTGACGGAAAGGGGGGTGAAAAAAAAACTGGCAGGCACGAGCTCTGATAAGTGACCGGTGTCACTTATCAAAGTTCCGCGGCTGCTGGATGTGCGCACGGGAGTGGCGGAAAGGGGGGTGAAAAAAAAAAAAAACTGGCAGGCACGAGCTCTGATAAGTGACCGCTGTCACTTATCAAAGTTCCGCGGCTGCTGGATGTGCGCACGGGAGTGGCAGAAAGGGGGGTGAAAAAAAAACTGGCAGGCACGAGCTCTGATAAGTGACCGCTGTCACTTATCAAAGTTCCGCGGCTGCTGGATATGCGCACGGGAGTGGCGGAAAGGGGGGTGAAAAAAAAACTGGCAGGCCGAGCTCTGATAAGTGACCGCTGTCACTTATCAAAGTTCCGCGGCTGCTGGATGTGCGCACGGGAAAGTGGCGGAAAGGGATGAATGAAAAAAAAACAAAAAAACAGCAGGAACGAGCTCTGATAAGTGACTGGTGTCACTTATCAAAGTTCCGCGGCTGCTGGATGTGCGCACGGGAGTGGCGGAAAAGTTGGTGGGAAAAAAAAAAAAAAAAACAGCAGGAACGAGCTCTGATAAGTGACTGGTGTCACTTATCAAAGTTCCGTGGCTGCTGGGTGTGCGCACGGGAGTGGCAGAAAAGTTGGTGAAAAAAAAAAAAAAAAAAACAGCAGGAACGAGCTCTGATAAGTGACTGGTGTCACTTATCAAAGTTCCGTGGCTGCTGGATGTGCGCACGGGAGTGGCGGAAAAGTTCGTGAAAAAAAAAACAAAAAACGGCAGGAACGAGCTCTGATAAGTGACTGGTGTCACTTATCAAAGTTCCGTGGCTGCTGGATGTGCGCACGGGAGTGGCGGAAAAAGTTGGTGAAAAAAAACAAAAAAACGGCAGGAACGAGCTTGATAAGTGACTGGTGTCACTTATCAAAGTTCCGTGGCTGCTGGATGTGCGCACGGGAGTGGCGGAAAGGGGGGTGAAAAAAAAAACGGCAGGCACAAGCTCTGATAAGTGACCGCTGTCACTTATCAAAGTTTGCGGCTGCTGGATGTGCGCACGGAGGGGGGTGCGAAAGTGTTGATGGGTGAACTGCGTCACCAATCAACGCTCGGCGGCGCAAAGGGGGGGTAAAAAAGAGGGGGAAAGGGAAGGGGGGAGGGGGGAGAATGGGGGGATTGGGGTGGATCGGGCAGGGATCGGGGCTCAAAAACTCACGTTTGTAGTCTTTTTTTCTTTTCTCTTCTTTCTTCTCTCTTCTTTCTTCTCTCTTCTTTCTTCTCTCTTCAGCAGGAGTTGTGGTGTCACAGGCTACTGTGGCACCACAAGGCCCAGCACAGGAGGAGATCTGGCAGTGTGACTGCACAGCAGGAATCCTCAGCAAGTGTGAGGACCCCTGCAGTGCGGTCAGACAGGTCAGATCTAGTTTGCAGACAGGTCACAGAGCGGTCACATCGCTGCTGTGACCTGTCATTGGTGGGATCGATGATCACATCGATCCCACCAATCAAAGGAGACCCCTGCATTGCCGGTTGCTAGGCACCGGCCTAGTAATCGGAGCTCACAGCTCCGATTCCTAGGCAGGTCACCGGCAGGTCACCTAGCAGGGCACAGAGCGGTCACACCGCTGCTGTGCCCTGTGATTGGCGCGATCGTCGATGACATCGATCGCGCCAATCAGCTCCTTCATGCCCTACAGGCCCTGGCCTAGGATCGGTGCTATTACTGCACCGATCCAGGCAGGTACAGGCAGGGCACAGCGCGGATATACCGCGGCTGTGCCCTGCGATTGGCGCGATCGATGTGATCGGCGATCGCGCCAATCCGGGGGGGGTCTGGACTTTCCTAGGCCCAGGCCTAGGATCGAGTACATCGGTACTCGATCCTAGCCTGCGATCTCACTGTTTTAGCCGCTCTGATTGGCTGAAACAGTGAGAAAGGCTGTGATTGGCTGTTCAGAATTCAACAGCCAATCACAGCGATCGGGAGGCCTGAGGGGGGAGGACGCAGCCCGGGATGCCGACGCCAACTTCCAAGAGGTAAGCTGGCGTCGGAATTTTAATGTGATCACCGCTACTTAAGTCGCGATGTCGCATTAAAGGGCATGACGTACTATCCCGTCCATGGTCAGAATGGCACGGGTTTTTATGGACGGGATAGTACGTCTAATGTCAGAGAGGGGTTAAATGATGGCAGTCAGGTCAGATGGGCGGTGTTTTGGGTACTTGCCTTAACATGTTGTTCGCCGCTGTCTCCATTATTTTATATATTGCAGTCGTTGCCCTCCATATAACGCACCTGCGCATTGCAATCTTGAATTGCGCACGCGCAGTATGCTTTGCCCGCAGATTGCAATGTGCAGGCGCGTTATATGGAGGCAACGACTACAATTCCCAGAAATAATGGAGACAGCGGCGAACAACATGTTAAGGCAAGTACCCAAAACACCGCCCATCTGACCTGACTGCCATCATTTAAATGTCCCACCAATTTAGGGTGACAGATTCCCTTTAACACACATAACATGCAAATATTTTGGTATATTTCCCCAGTATATACAAGGAACATGGTGAGAACATAGGTTTAAAAAGAAGCAGTTATGCTAGTCAGCTGATGTACGAAGGTTGCATACATAAGTCATTTTTCCTAGAATCATCATAAAGCCATGTTAGCACCTAGTGTTTACGGTATATAGGATATACATATTTTCACAGACTAACCTTTCTTTAAGGTAAAACATGATTATATCTGCCATCCATTGACTAGGAATTATTATTAGTGATGGACGAGCACTAAAATGCTTGGTGCTCGTTGCTCGGGTCGAGAAAATTGGAATACTCGGGTACTCGGGCAAACAACGAGCCCAATGTAAGTCTATGGGAGACCCGAGCGTTTTTTCCGCGATCCCCCCGGGGACCCTTTTAAGGTCTAAATGCGTCTGAAAATGATGGAAACACTGTTGAAATGACACGGGGACATCATGGAGATCGCCCCTGGAAGCATTCCTGACTCGTAGTTCACTGCTTTAGACAATGTTGTCAGAGTTTCATGCCATTTTTACCGGTGCACCAAAACATAACAAAATGAAACATAAACGGATTTTGCTGGGAAATAAGTAAAGGTACGTCCTTTCCAGGTTAATAACTTGTATATAAGGCAAAATAATTAACCCCAGACCAAAATGTTCCTCCACCACTTGGGTTATGTTCAGACATAGCGTTTTTGAAGCATTTTTTAACTTTAATATTGCTTTCAACCAAAACAAATGCATTCACTGGGAAATGTCATTGTAACATTTAACAACCCTAGCTGGCCATGTGGTGTGTGACACATAAGCAGACATATCTTGTTTCATTATGAAGGAGGGACTCTTAAAGTCACAGAGCCTATTTTACAGGGGCATCAAGCAGCATTTAATCTGTTGAAAGGGCCATTATTAAACAGTGGGTCTCCTAAACTTTTATAGCCTATGCTGTGAGTGGATGGGCTGCAATAACCCTTTTACGAGATGTCCAGAGGGCTTCCTTAAAAAAGTTGCATTGATTGCAAGGCCTGCCCTGCTACCAAGTCATATGCACCCCAATAAGCCTTTGAACCCAGGTACCATGGATGGGCCCAGGAAAATCCACTTCACATTATTCATTTTGTCCTCCCATTCTGTTTTTTTTACATTGACTGCAAGGCCTGCCCTGCTACCAAGTCATATGCACCCCAATAACCCCAATGCTCCCTTGGAAGAAACATGGAGGAGGGCCTCGTAACAAAAAAATGTCCCATTAAAAAGGAGTGGGTCTCGTAGACTTGGAATGCCCATACAACATTTTCCCATGTGGAGTACACCTCAATCTTTTTCATAACAAGTATTTAACACCCTGCAAAAACCCACCCTTGTTAGCATTTTGACAATGGCTGTAGCAGCACGGAACACGTTAACCCTGGTGATCTATTGGCGACTGATGATGAGATGTGGAGGAAGGCCTGATTAAAAACTATGCCCAATTTAAAGGAGCGGGTCTCCTAGACATGGAATGCCCATACACTAAGGGTATGGGCTGGCCAACATTTTCCCCTGTGATGTACACATCATTAGAGTTGGCATTCCGGTACCGCAAGTATCGGGTATCGGCCGATATTCGCTGTATCGGAATTCCGATACTTAGTTCCGATATTTTTCATATATCGTATACGGAATCGGAAGTTCCCATAATTCTTTGAGAGGCAATGTGATTTTAGACAGCCAATGAGGAATCCTACGAAGTGTGGGCACATCCTGTAATGCTGCGGTCATGTTTAATAATGGCATGGCTGGATTGGATGCTGAAATGATGTCAGAATGCACTATAAAAGGCGCCGCCGCTATTTTACCGTCACTGTGCTGTGAATTAAGTTAGGGACAGGACGCTGCTCTGCTGACTCTGAGGGACAGTTAGAGATAGCGTTTTTGTGAATTGTTCTGTAGGCAGGCTATTTGAGAAACCGCTCTGTAAATCATCCTTTTTCCTTGCAGTGTTGTTTTCACAGCTCTGTGCAAGGTGTGTGTGTGAGTGCAGGTGACGCTGCAGTTTGCTCTGCATCCAACGCTGTTTGTAGTCATCTGCACGTGTCACTCACTGACTCTTTTTTTTTTTATTTGGTGGAATTGGTGCTGTTCCATTCAATTGAAATTAACAGTGATCTATTAGTGTGACGTGCTTCCATCCGTATCCAATACATTGGTTGCAAACACTATAGAAGTACACAGAGGGGCCTTTCACAGCTAGTGAACAGTTGTGTGCAGTGTTCATGTAGTCTGAGGTTTTCATTTTTGGAGTGCAGATCACGCTCCAGTTAGTTCTTCAAACAATGCTGGTTGTAGTCTGCTGAGCGTGTGCCACTGCCTCATCCTTGACATTTTTCTCAAATTGGTGCTGCTCCATTCTATTTCAAATAACTCAAATCTATTAGTGTGACGCGCTTTCCATCCGTATCCAATACATTGGTTGCAAACAGTCTAGAAGTACACAAAGGGGCCTTTCACAGCTAGTGAACAGTTGTGTGCAGTGTTCACTGTAGCCTGAGGTTTTCATTTTTGGAGTGCAGATCACGCTCCAGTTAATTCTTCAACCACTGCTGGTTGTAGTCTGCTGAGCGTGTGCCACTGCCTCATCCTTGACATTTTTCTCAAATTGGTGCTGCTCCATTCAATTGAAATAACAGTGATCTATTAGTGTGACGTGCTTCCCATCCATATCCAATACATTGGTTGCAAAACAGTCTAGAAGTACACAAAGGGTCCTTTCACAGCTAGTGAACAGTTGTGTGCAGTGTTCACTGTAGTCTGAGGTTTTCATTTTTGGAGTGCAGATCACGCTCCAGTTAGTTCTTCAAACAATGCTGGTTGTAGTCTGTTGAGCGTGTGTCACTGCCTCATCCTTGACATTTTTCTCTATTGGTGCTGCTCCATTCTATTTCAAATAACTCAAATCTATTAGTGTGACGCGCTTCCATCCGTATACAATACATTGGTTGCAAACAGTCTAGAAGTACCACAAGGGCCTTTCACAGCTAGTGAACAGTTGTGTGCAGTGTTCACTGTAGTCTGAGGTTTACATTTTTGGAGTGCAGATCCCCTCAGTTAGTTCTTCAACCACTGCTGGTTGTAGTCTGCTGAGCGTGTGCCACTGCCTCATCCTTGACATTTTTCTCTAATTGGTGCTGCTCCATTCAATGAAATTAACATGATCATTTAGTGTGACGTGCTTCCATCCAATCCAATACATTGGTTGCAAACATTCTAGAAGTACACAAAGGGTCCTTTCACAGCTAGTGAACAGTTGTGTGCAGTGTTCACTGTAGTCTGAGGTTTTCATTTTTGGAGTGCAGATAACGCTCCTGTTAGTTCTTCAAACAATGCTGGTTGTAGTCTGTTGAGCGTGTGTCACTGCCTCATCCTTGAATTTTTCTCTATTTGGTGCTGCTCCATTCTATTTCAAATAACTCAAATCTATTAGTGTGACGCGCTTCCATCCGTATACAATACATTGGTTGCAAACAGTCTAGAAGTACACAAAGGGCCTTTCACAGTTAGTGTAACAGTTGTGTGCAGTGTTCACTGTAGTCTGAGGTTTTCATTTTTGGAGTGCAGATCACGCTCCAGTTAGTTCTTCAACCACTGCTGGTTGTAGTCTGCTTGAGCGTGTGCCACTGCCTCATCCTTGACATTTTTCTCAATTGGTGGTGCTCCATTCTATTTCAAATAACTCAAATCTATTAGTGTGACGCGCTTCCATCCGTATACAATACATTGGTTGCAAACAGTCTAGAAGTACACAAAGGGGCCTTTCACAGCTAGTGAACAGGTGTGTGCAGTGTTCACTGTAGTCTGAGGTTTTCATTTTTGGAGTGCAGATCACGCTCCAGTTAGTTCTTCAAACAATGCTGGTTGTAGTCTGTTGACGTGTGTCACTGCCTCATCCTTGACATTTTTCTCTAATTGGTGCTGCTCCATTCAATTTCAAATAACTCAAATCTATTAGGTGATGCGCTTCCATCCGTATACAATACATTGGTTGCAAACAGTCTAGAAGTACACAAAGGGGCCTTTCACAGCTAGTGAACAGTTGTGTGCAGTGTTCACTGTAGTCTGAGGTTTTCATTTTTGGAGTGCAGATCACGCTCCAGTTAGTTTCTTCAAACAATGCTGGTTGTAGTCTGTTGAGCGTGTGTCACTGCCTCATCCTTGACATTTTTCTCTAATTGGTGCTGCTCCATTCTATTTCAAAATAACTCAAATCTATTAGTGGAGCGCTTCAATCCGTATACAATACATTGGTTGCAAACAGTCTAGAAGTACACAAAGGGGCCTTTCACAGCTAGTGAACAGTTGTGTGCAGTGTTTCACTGTAGTCTGAGGTTTTCATTTTTAGAGTGCAGATCACGCTCCAGTTAGTTCTTCAACCACTGCTGGTTGTAGTCTGTTGAGCTGTGTGTCATGCCTCATCCTTGACATTTTCTCTAATTGGTGCTGCTCCATTCTATTTCAAATAACTCAAATCTATTAGTGTGACGCGCTTCCATCCGTATACAATACATTGGTTGCAAACAGTCTAGAAGTACACAAAGGGGCCTTTCACAGCTAGTGAACAGTTTGTGTGCAGTGTTCACTGTAGTCTGAGGTTTTCATTTTGGGAGTCCAGATCACGCTCCAGTTAGTTCTTCAAACAATGCTGGTTGTAGTCTGTTGAGCGTGTGTCACTGTTAGGGTCTGCGGAACGCACCAAATATATGAGGTAGAGAGGTGGGTTCGCAGCCCGGGGTCCACCGTGCAGGCGGAACCTGCTGCTAGCAAAAATGGCGAAAGTAGCGAACTCTGTTATCCCGCAGAGTCGCTAAAATAAACGCCGTAGCGCGTTGTGGCAGTAAGTGCGAACTCTGTTAATACCCAGAGCCGCTAACGGAAATGCCACAGCGCTTTATGGCGATAGGTGCGAACTCACTTAGCTTCAGTGAGCCGCAAAGTAAAACGCTAGGGCGCTGTCTAGCGTCGAAAGCAAACCCTGTTACGTCACAGGGCCGCTGAGGAAAGTGCTGTGTCCTGTCAGGCTCTCAGGTACACAGTTAAGTGCTAAGCGTACATAACGCGTGATCATGTGCTAATGTCCTCGCGGGAGTCACCCGCAATCTATGGCGTCTGAACGCCAGACCCTGAATACGGCAATCAAAACTCCTCACCGGTTACGCCGGTAATCTAGGGCATCTAGGACACCGACCCTGGCCAGCTACCATACCAAACTCCTCACCGATTAAGTCGGTATTCTAGTGGCTTATTTCAGCCGGGTCCCTAACCACACATACGCATGACACACTGGCGCATAGCATACAATGGTTGATATTAGCGCATGGCGGCCCAGCCATGCTATCCTTTTATAGCAACAGCTACAGGACCTTCCAGGAACAAGGACCAATGAGAAGCTGTTCAAAACACACGTAGCTACATGACCTTCCTGGCGGACCAATAGGAGCCGCTGCAGCACTGAACATGTGACCCCTGATCTCCAATGAGAGATCTCACTCTGGGATGCTCAGATGGGAAAACGCAGGACTTTGTCTCAAAGACGGCTGCTCCA
This sequence comes from Oophaga sylvatica, assembly GCA_033576555.1. NCBI lineage: Eukaryota > Metazoa > Chordata > Amphibia > Anura > Dendrobatidae > Oophaga > Oophaga sylvatica. The sequence goes on from JARQOD010009598.1 coordinate 26,295, forward strand.
GCACTGGCTATAATAGCAATCCAGGAAAGGCAGCAGCAAGTCACTGCACAGTAAGGAGTGGGCAAGATGCCTGGACCGACGTCTCTGCTGAGCAGGCTCCACTGTGCCGGAGATGAATGGGAGACCGCAGCGGGAGGGTTCGAGACTCCCCTTGTGCAGCAGCGGGAATCGAACCCTAACAGTCACTGCCTCATCCTTGACATTTTTCTCTATTGGTGCTGCTCCATTCTATTTCAAATAACTCAAATCTATTAGTGTGACGCGCTTCCATCCGTATACAATACATTGGTTGCAAACAGTCTAGAAGTACACAAAGGGGCCTTTCACAGTAGTGAACAGTTGTGTGCAGTGTTCACTGTAGTCTGAGGTTTTCATTTTTGGAGTGCGGATCACGCTCCAGTTAGTTCTTCAAACAATGCTAGTTGTAGTCTGTTGAGTGTGTGTCACTGCCTCATCCTTGACATTTTTCTCTAATTGGTGCTGCTGCATTCTATTTCAAATAACTTAAATCTATTAGTGTGACGCGCTTCCATCCGTATCAATACTTTTGGTTGCAAACAGTCTAGAAGTACACAAAGGGGCCTTTCACAGCTAGTAAACAGTTGTGGCAGTGTTCACGTAGTCTGAGGTTTTCTTTTTTTGGAGTGCAGATCAGCTCCAGTTAGTTCTTCAAACAATGCTGTTGTAGTCTGTTGAGAGTGTGTAAACTGCCTCACCCTTGAATTTTTCTCAAATTGGTGCTGCTCCATTCTATTCAAATAACTCAAATTATTAGTGGTGACGCGTTTTCCATCCTTATACAAACATTGGTTCAAACAGCCTTTTTGTTAAGGTCCCAGTATTATATCGACATTGTACAGGTGTCGCTATTCAGTCTGATACTAATATCATTACCTTTTCTATCAGTTGTCGTTGTTTCGCACCACTTGCAGGTTAAATTTTGCTATTGTGACTATGCACTATTGACTTTAACAAGGTAATGCTGTTTTTTGTTACAGATTTTCTGTTTAATGATGCCCTTTATGATAGGGGTGTTAAATTTTTAATTAAATATGTATTTTTAAAAAGACACAAAATAAGTAATGTTGAAGGACTAGTCCTATACCAATTGTTTGCACAAATTACAGTGTACATCACGTCCCTTTTAATCAAAATGGTTATTTATTTACTTGTATGCTTTTATTTAAAACCAAGAAGACTGAAGGGCTAACTTCCACTGCAGCTTTTTGTCAAAGTTCAACCACAATTATGCACTTCCAACATTGCGCATTTGAGGCATGTGTGAGTTGGATTTGTCTAAGTTATGGAGTGAAAAGGGTTCACCATCATACCCTATGCATAAGTAGGTTTTGGTTAGCATTTGTGTTCGACTGTGGATGTCTGCAGTAATATGTCACAATTATTTTGTTACAGTTTTTGTGACAAAGACTAATAATTTTATGGTTTTAAAGTGACGTTTCACTTTGTTACAGCTTAGAAATAAGGTGTAGCCTCTTATCTATGTGTAGCAGTAGCCCTTTAAAAATGTATGTTTTTTTCAACATGTTAGTAGTAGCAGAAATTTTTGCCGGACACACAGCAGGGAAACAGCAGGCGTTACTGAACCCCACAAAACATCAGCGATTGTTTTGATCTGTGCATCCAACACTTTGAGCAGCAACTGGCGGTGTTGAAGCCCAGGGTCAAGGAGGGTGTAGGCAGGGGCCAGTATGAGATGTTAGAAGTTTAATTTGGAGTTAGCAATTAATTTTTGCCAGCACACAGCAGGGGAACAGAGGCGTTACTGAACCCCACTAACACTATAGCTTGTGATTGGGTCTTGGAAAAGATACTTCTGGCAGCAACTGGCATGTTGTAGCCCGGGGGTAGAGTTCAGGTGGTAGAAAAAATGAACAAACAGGAGACATGGATAACGTTGCCAACCTTTTATTTAATCTGAAACCGGAAGGCAAATCATGCAGATCAGCCTTGTTTATTTTTTGAAAAGTAAGCCTGTCTACATTATCGGAGGATAGTCGCATGCGACGGTCTGTTAGTACACCACCTGCGCACTAAAGAAGGCTCCGATAATACACTGGCAGCAGGGCAAGCCAGCACCTCCAATGCATACTGGCTAAGCCTGGCCTGACCAGCTTAGGACCCAAAATGAATGGGGAAGAGCCATCTGGGAGTACACTGAGAGGGCAAGACATGTAGTCTGTCACCATCTTTCGGAAACGTTGCCTCCGCTGACGGGACCTCTCGGATGGTGTAGACATTGGTGGCGCTGCCCCAAACTTCGCCACATTTGGAACATACTGGGCTTGCTGTGTGAAAGTGCTAGAAATGAATTCTGAGCAGAATCTCCCTTGGGGGTTACAACGTATGAACTATCCAAGAAGATTGTGAAGATTGGAGATCAGGTGTTACTGACTGGTCTTATATAAGGGATGTTCCCTCCCTCAGGATTGCCGGTGATCAATTGTTCTGGTCTCATCTTTGATTCCTGTACACTTTGTAGCTTGCTGTTTCGTGCCTGCATCTTTTGCTAAAAGATAAGACATTTTTTCTTTTATTTTTTTTTTGCTTTTTTTTGCATTTTGTCCTGCACTTTGTGGGGGTCTGCCGGGTCCCCTTGGGGGGCTTGTGCTCCTCTCAGTTTAGTTCAGCCACTGTTGTTTGTTCATTTGCCTTTTCCCCGTTTTTTCAGTGGCTGCTGTTTAGTTTTTGTTACACCAAGAACTAATTTAGGTGGTGAGGTTGGTGATCTCAGGTTTTTTGTAATTAGTAAAGGTTGGTACTTTTAAGGGTTTTTTTTGGGGTTGCAGTAAGTGCCCTTCCATCCTTTTATTTAGGAAGTTTAGGCCCCAACGTTTGCTCATACTATTTTTTGTCTGGGTCAGTATTTCTTCTTGTCTAAACCGCCATTACATGTTTGGGGGTTTCTATGTTCTTTTGGGATCTGCTCCGGGGCAGATAGCTTTCCTCTTTTTTCTTTAGGTGTAGTTAGCTTCTCAGGCTGTGACGAGGCATCTAGGACCAAGAGGTCGCCCACGGCGCCTTTAGTTGTGGTGGTTAGTCAGGGTACTGCAATCCCATAGATTCCAACCCTCTGGTGTATTGCCTTTTTTAATAAAAAATAACTACCTGCGCCTTACACCTATACATGCAAAAAGAAATGTCCCCCAAAGTGAAAAAATGCTAGATGAATGGCGATGTAAATGTGACGTATTGTTTAGAAAGGATACATTAAATTTGGGGAAAACACTTTTTGTCACGACACAGGGACGGTTGAAGGGAAGGAAAACCCCGGTCATTCAGAGGGGGATGGACCGCGCCCCAGGCGGAAAAACCCAAAGTCCCGGGGGGGGACGCCTCCCGCTGCTGGAAAAAATTTGCTGGTGGGGGAAATAGGGGTCCGGGAATAGCACGGCGTCCCAGGCCACGAGGGCCGCGACAGATGGACGGACGGGGGCGGGAAAAAAAAGGGGAGTCCCGGGTCCCGGGTATAGGGCGGAAGGGGGCAAAAATCGATTTCTTTTTGCCTGCTCTCCTCAGTACCAAAACAAAAATCTGCCCTTGCAGAGGGGGCTTTTGCTCCCCCTTGTTGCGAGCTGTCTCCACTGCCCGACGCCACAGTGCTTTGAAAAACTAGCAGCAAGGCTCCCCGGCTGGAATGGAGAACATTAGGGGTTCACCCCTTGTCTTGGTACTCCCGAATTTTTCCTCCCGGGTCAACGTGGGGATGAGGTTTTTTAAGTTTTTCCCGGGAGCGGGTCTGGAGGTGGACACCCCCTAATCAGACTGGGGAGAATTGGGGAATGCGGGGTGTTCTCAGCACGCGCATGAAATCAACCATGTGGCAGACTCCCAACGGCCAAGAAAAGCTTCCCCCCAAGAGGGGTTCCTGCCCGCTCTCACACCCCCCCCCTCGCATACTATGACTAGAGCTTGTTTACCTCCCTTGGGCGATGTTTCCTCCCCCATTACTCCTCCTCACCCCCTTTACAAAATGAGCCCCCAGCCCTTTGTGGGAACCACTTGCGCTGACTGTCCAGAAGGGGTGAAATTTTTGTCTCCCCCATCCTCCCCCCCTTCCAAAACCTCATCCCTATGCTTGCGTGTTTTTTGAAGCACGATAAGGGGGGACAGTCAGGCTGACAGTGCATCATCTGCACTCGCCATCCCCTTTTACTCATCAAACGCACGCAAAACGGGAATGTCCTTTTTAAAACCTTCGCCAGTCCTTACAAGGCTGCCCATTCATTTTTGTTCCAACAAAAATACTGGTTTCACCCACAAAGCTCCCAGTGCACTCCCCCCACATCCCTCCCCCATTTAATCATGCCTAACCCGGGTGCGCTCGCAAAAAGACTTCGACTAACCCTGCACTAATCGGGGACCTCCCACCCCCGACTCCAAGATTTTCCCCCC
>JARQOD010009599.1:0-30707 GCA_033576555.1 Oophaga sylvatica
AAAATACCAATTGTAAAATTTTGGTGAAGAATCAAGAACAAGTGGGAAACAATTGTGAAGTTGAATGAAATTTGTTGGTTATTTTAAATTTTTGTGAGAATACAAAAACTGAAAAGTGGGGCGTTCAATATTATTCGGTACCTTTAACTTAATACTTTGTTGCGCCACCTTTTGCTGCGATTACAGCTGCAAGTTGCTTGGGGTATGTCTCTATCAGTTTTGTACATCGAGAGACAGAAATTCTTGCCCAATCTTCCTTGGCAAACAGCTCGAGCTCAGTGAGATTGGATGGAGATCGTTTGTGAACAGCAGTTTTCAGCTCTTTCCACATATTCTCGATTGGATTCAGGTCTGGACTTTGACTTGGCCATTCTAACACCTGGATACGTTTATTTGTGAACCCTTCCATTGTAGATTTTGCTTTGTGTTTGGGATCATTGTCTTGTTGGAAGACAAATCGCCATCCAAGCCTCAGGTTTTTTGCAGACTCCAACAGGTTTTCTTCAAGAATAGTCCTGTATTTTGCTCCATCTATCATCCCATCAATTTTAACCATCTTCCCTGTCCCTGCTGAAAAAGCAGAACCAAACCATGATGCTGCCACCACCATGTTTGACAGTGGGGATGGTGTGTTCAGGGTGATGAGCTGTGTTGCCTTTACGCCAAACATATCGTTTGGTATTGTTGCCAAAAAGTTCGATTTTGGTTTCATCTGACCAGAGCACCTTCTTCCACATGTTTGGTGTGTCTACCAGGTGGCTTGTTGCAAACTTTAAGCGACACTTTTTATGGATATCTTTGAGAAATGGCTTTCTTCTTGCCACTTTTCTATAAAGGCCAGATTTGTGCAGTGTACGATTGATTGCTGTCCTATGACAGAGTATCCCACCGTAGGTGTAGATCTCTGCAGTTCATCCAGAGTGATCATGGGCCTCTTGGCTGCATCTCTGATCAGTCTTCTCCTTGTTTGAGATGAGAGTTTAGCGGGACGGCCGGGTCTTGGTAGATTTGCAGTGGTATGATACTCCTTCCATTTCAATATGATCGTGTAATGTATGTGGTACAGTTCATATAGCGTCTTGTGCTTGGGTGCAATGAAAATACATGAGACACAGGTTTGATATAGAAAGTCTTGTATTACTTCATACAAGTTGGCAAAAATAGTCACACAGTTTGCAGACACAGAAGCAGGAGACACAGCAGGCCAGAGTAATCTAAGCTCAGCAATCACTCTCCACAACAGGTTCAGGATCTTCTTCTCTGTTACCGTAAGTCCATGCAAACGTGGGTCTTTCAAAGAGCAGGGTTCAGAGTCCACAAGTGCTTCAGAGTTCCTCAGTAGTCCTGGAGTACAAGGTCCAAGGCTTTAGGAGTCAGGTCACAGGTTCACTGCAGGCTAGATTCTGAAGCACTGATTGCTCAGCTGTGGCTGCTTAAGAAGCAAAAGGAGAGAATCAGGGCGGGAACATGCAAGCTGGAAACTCCATTTTGACTGAGGGCAAGATAGCTGCAGCAAGACAGAAAGTAAAATGGCTGACGAACAAACTGAGTTTCAGGAAATGTACACAGAACCTTACATTACTCCCCCCTTAGGGACAACCTCCGGATGACCTCAGGCCAGGCTTGTGTGGGTACCTCTGATGAAACTGACGGAGCAAGCGAGGAGCATTAACGTTATTGACTGGTTCCCATGAGTTGTCCTCCACTGGGTAGCCCTGCCATTTAATCAGATATTGTAACTGATTTCTATACAACCTGGAATCTAAAATCCTTTCCACCACAAATTCTTCCTGACCATCGACTAGCACTGGGTCAGGGCAAGGAGAAGAACGTCCAGGAAACGTATTGGGTGTCGCAGCCTTTAGTAGGGATACATGAAAGACAGGGTGAATTCTCATAGTTCTGGGCAGTTGAAGACGACAAGCAATGGCACTTATAATTTTACTGATTTTATAGGGTCCAATGTACTTATGTCCCAACTTAGACGATGGAATCCTTAACTTAAGATTTCTGGTTGACAGCCAGACCAAGTCTCCTACCTTGAAAGCTGGTGCAGGTTTACGAAATTTATCTGCTGCTTTCTTGTACCTTTCCTGAGCCGATTCCAGATTCTCCTTTAGAAGATCCATATTCTTCTGTAAAGACGTGATTCTTTCAGCCACTGCTGGTAAAGGCGTTTCTATGGGAAATCGTGGTAGAATGTTAGGATGATAACCTAGATTAGAGTAAAAAGGAGACTGCTTAGTGGAGGCACTCTGAGAGTTGTTATACGAGAACTCAGCTAATGGAAGTAGATCCACCCAATCATCCTGTAGGTGGCAGATAAAGCAGCGGAGATACTGCTCCAGGGTTTGATTGGTTCGTTCGGTCTGTCCATTAGTCTGAGGATGAAAAGCAGAAGAAAGGTTTACTTTAATGTCCAATGCTGCACAGAAATTTTGCCAAAACCTAGAAGTGAATTGCACCCCTCGATCCGAAATAACCTCATCCGGTACTCCATGTAAGCGAAACACATCTTTAATCATCAAATCTGATGTCTGTTTTGCAGTGGGTAAGCCGACACAAGGGATAAAATGAGCTGCCTTTGTTAGACGGTCAACCACCACTAGAATGGTGTTCTTCCCTTGAGAGGTTGGTAACTCCACAATGAAGTCCATAGAAATGGATCCCCACGGGCGGGACGGGTGGGAAGAGGCTGTAACAGACCAGTTGGTGAGGAGCGAGGTGTTTTGCATCTTGCACAGACTTCACATGAAGTGACATAGTTTAAAACATCCTTCCTGCAAGTGGGCCACCAAAAGAAACGAGAGAGAAATTCCTGTGTCTTTAGAATTCCTCTATGCCCAGCTATCTTGGAATCGTGAATGAGTTGCAATACTCTCAATCTGACTGTTTCAGGAATATACAGGCGTTGTCCCTGAATCCACACACCATTCTTAAAGACAAGACTTACGTCCCTTGGGGGTTGTGCCAAAAAGGAATCCGCATGGTATGCTTCCTTGATGTCCTTAAGTAGGTCTTGATTATGAATTACTCCTAGGAATCTAGAGTCAGGAAGAATAGTCTTAGGAGGAGTAATTGGACGTGTCTCTGCTGAGTAAATCCTAGAGAGTGCATCAGCCTTTCCATTGCGCGATCCTGGTCTATAAGAAATGATAAAATTAAATTGGTTTAAGAAAAGATTCCAGCGAGCCTGGCGAGGAGTCAGGCACTTAGCCGACCTGATAAACTCAAGGTTACGATGGTCTGTCAGGACGACTATTTGCTGTGCAGCTCCCTGAAGAAGGTGTCTCCATTCTTTGAAGGCGGCAATAATGGCCAACAACTCTCTATTGCCCACATCGTAGTTCCTCTCAGCCGAAGACAACTGCTGGGAAAAGAAGGCACAGGGATGCAAGACATTCTTCTCACCTGTTCTCTGAGAGAGTATAGCTCCAACGGCACAGTCTGAAGCATCCACCTCTATTATGAAGGCAAGCTCGGGGTTGGGATGTACTAGGATAGGTGCAGTGGTAAATTTATCTTTTAGACGGGAAAATGCTTCCTGGGCTTGGGGAGTCCAGGAGAACCTAGACTCTTTCCGGGTAAGTTGGGTGATAGGTGACACTACCTCAGAGAAATTTCTAATGAAACGTCTATAGAAGTTGGCAAACCCGATGAAGCGCTGTACCTCCTTCACATTTCTAGGACTTGGCCAATCCTTGATGGCTTGGGTTTTGCTTCCATCCATACTAATTCCTTGTGTAGACAGTACATACCCCAGAAATTGAATTTCGGTCCTATGGAATTCACACTTTTCAAGTTTGATGTAAAGATGATTTTGTCTTAGACGTTCCAAGACCATTCTCACATGTCCATGATGTTCCTCTGTGGAGTTAGAAAAAATTAGAATATCATCCAAATAAATTACCACGAATGTATCTAGGAGATCCCTGAAGATGTCATTCACCAAGTGTTGGAAAGTGGCTGGGGCGGTACTCAGACCAAAAGGCATAACTAGATATTCAAAGTGTCCATAGCGTGACCTGAATGCAGTCTTCCATTCATCCCCAGGTCTAATACGGACTAAGTTATAGGCCCCACGAAGATCTAGTTTAGAGAAAATTTTGGCATGTCGCACTCTCTCCAATAACTCAGGGATTAAAGGCAATGGATAACGGTTTCTAATAGTAACCTTATTGAGTTCCCTATAGTCTACGCATGGTCTCAGAGATCCATCTTTCTTCTTTACAAAGAAGATGGGTGCACCTGCAGGAGATGAAGAGGGGCGTATGAAGCCCTTGGCTAGATTTTCGTCTATGTAATCCTTTAAAGCCTTTAGCTCGGGCCCCGCCAGGGGGTAGATCTTACCAAAAGGTATCTCCGCTCCAGGCAATAATTAAATTGGACAATCATATGGACGGTGAGGAGGAAGCTGGTCAGCGTTCTTCTTGTCACATAAATCCACATAGTCCTGGTATACAGCTGGTAGTTCAGGGACTGACATGGTTCCTTTAGGAACAGAGCAAGCTGAAACTTTTGGACTCATCTGTTTCTCTGGAAAGTGTAATTCCTTGGTCTCCCAGTTAATGGTAGGATTCTGAGCCTGCAGCCATGGTAGCCCTAGAATAATGGGAAAGTGGGGAGAAGAGATAAGCATAAAGGACAGTTTCTCTTGATGATCTTTACCCACAAGAACCCTCAAAGGCTCTGTTTCCTGATCCACTGGTCCAGAGGTCAGCAGGGAGCCATCCACAGTTTCCATCTGTACTGGAGTAGCCTTCTTCACTGAACGTATCCCCTGTTTCAGAGCAAAGGAGACATCCATAAAATTTCCACTTGCCCCTGAGTCGATCATAGCAGAGCTAGACACCCAAGCTGAGTCAACCCAGAGTTTGATGGAAAGAAAGCAATGAGAATTGTTTTTCTTACAACTCAGCTGGGACACCGCTGAGGAAACTTGAAAAATGGCAGCGTTTACACAGTCAACGTCCTCAGAGGTAACGGAGTTTAAGTCCGAGAAATCAAGATCTGTTGCTGCAGATCTCTCTGGAGCCTGAGGCTCGGACCTGACAGATCCCCTCTTGCAACACTCACAATGAATGAGTGCTGCAGTAGTCTTACGAGAACGGCTGGGGCAGTTTATAATGAAGTGCCCTGACTTACCACAATAGAAACATAGATTCTCCTTAAAACGATGTTCCTTGCGTGCATCACTAACCCGTCGTTGTAAAGAGTCTACCTGCATGGGTTCAGGTTCAGGTTCCCGTGTAATCCTACTCAAAGGTTCCTTAGCTGGAGAGGAAGGTAGGAAAAGGTTAGTGCGATTGCTTTCGAACCATCTCTCTTGCCTGCGTTCAGTCAGACGAGTATCAATACGGATGCAGTAGTTAATAAAGTCACCTAACGCAGTGGGAGGGTCGGCACGAGCAAGTTCATCCTTAATCAGTGGAGATAACCCCTTTCGAAAAATAGATTTTTTGGCGGAACTGTCCCAGGTGGTATCAAGGGCCCATCTCCTGAACTCCAAGGCATATTCAGCTACCGAGTGCTTACCTTGGCGCAAAGCTAACATGGCTGCTTCAGCTGTTGCACCTCGATTGGGGTCATCAAACACCTGCCCCATGGCTGAAATAAAAGCATCAAGGTGATTCAAACAATCATCCTCAGTCTCAATCAGAGGGTTTGCCCACATCAAAGCCTTGTTGGTAAGCAACATAATTATAGTAAGCACCTTAGATCGTTCAGTGGGAAATTGTGAAGCATGTGCAGAAAAAAAAAAGATTGCATTGATTAATAAATCCCCTGAATTTCTCACGTTCACCGCCAAAACGAAAAGGGGGCAACTTGGGAATCCCAGAACTCGGGGCTACGGCAGGAGCCTGGACTCGCTCTTCTAGAACCTCAATCCTGGCTCGCAAATCCTGGCAGTCTGTCCAAACACTTGCAAATTGTGATTAGTGAGGTCCTGTAGGCTTGAAAAACGGGTCTTTATATTCTGCAAATCTGCAAGGATATTATCAGTCACTCCGCAAAGTTCCTTTATGCGGGCCTCCATTTTCCAGATCTTTTAAGACAGGAGTACTGGAAGAAGAGGAGAGGAGAAAAAAAAAACAATAGTGTTTACCTGTGGTAACACTGCAGAGAGAAAAAAAAAATTAAGGGAACTGCTCACCTGGAATGGTTGTGAGAAGTCACAACCACTATCATCACAGAAAGTTCACCCGGACATCTGATATCCACAGTTACAGCAGACAAAAAAGAGAAAAGAAAAAAAAAAACAATAGTGTTTACCTGTGGTAACACTGCAGAAAAAAAAAACACTTAAGGGAATTGCTCACCTGGAATGGTTGTGAGAAGTCACAACCACTGTCATCACAGAAAGTACAACCGGACATCCGATATCCACAGTTACAGCAGACACAGCCTTTCCAGACCCAGCAGACACTAACGTTTTGGCTTCAGAATCTTGTACTGTATGTGGTACAGTTCATATAGCGTCTTGTGCTTGGGTGCGATGAAAATACATGAGACACAGGTTTGATATAGAAAGTCTTGTATTACTTCATACAAGTTGGCAAAAATAGTCACACAGTTTGCAGACACAGAAGCAGGAGACACAGCAGGCCAGAGTAATCTAAGCTCAGCAATCACTCTCCACAACAGGTTCAGGATCTTCTTCTCTGTTACCGTAAGTCCATGCAAACGTGGGTCTTTCAAAGAGCAGGGTTCAGAGTCCACAAGTGCTTCAGAGTTCCTCAGTAGGAATAGCTGGAGTACAAGGTCCAAGGCTTTAGGAGTCAGGTCACAGGTTCACTGCAGGCTAGATTCTGAAGCACTGATTGCTCAGATGTGGCTGCTTAAGAAGCAAAAGGAGAGAATCAGGGCGGGAACATGCAAGCTGGAAACTCCATTTTGACTGAGGGCAAGATAGCTGCAGCAAGACAGAAAGTAAAATGGCTGACGAACAAACTGAGTTTCAGGAACATGTACACAGAACCTTACAGATCGCTTGCATAGTGTTCCTTGGGATGTTTAAAGTTTTGGAAGTCATTTTGTATCCAAATCCGGCTTTAAACTTCTCCACAACCGTATCACGGACCTGCCTGTTGTGTTCCTTGGTCTTCATGATGCTCTCTGTGCTTCAAACAAAACCCTGAGCCTATCACAGAGCAGGTGCATTTATACGGAGACTTGGTTACACACAGGTGGATTATATTTATCATCAGTAGTTATTTAGGACAACATTGGATCATTCAGAGATCCACAATGAACTTCTTGAGTGAGTTTGCTGCACTAAAAGTAAAGGGGCCGAATAATATTGCACACCCCATATTTCAGTTTTTGTATTTCCACAAAAATTTAAAATAACCAAAAAATTTCGTTCAACTTCACAATTGTGTCCCACTTATTATTGATTCTTCACCAAAAATTTACATTTGGTATCTTTATGTTTGAAGAATGATATGTGGGAAAAGGTTGAAAAGTTCCAGGGGGCCGAATACTTTCGCAAGGCACTGTATTTTTCTAATATGTTAATTTGATGTTTTGACCTTGAAATGTCTAAGGCAACATTCACACATCAGGTTTTTACAATCAGGCACAATCCGTCAAAATTTAAAAAAGACCGGTCCAGCGCAGATTGTAAAAAACTGACGCGACGGATCCGTTTTTTAGACGGATCCGTCCTGAACTTTTGAACCTTGGTGTCATGTATAGTGTATAGTGTTGAGCGATACGATAATGCAAATATCGGCTATCGGCCGATATTAGCTCTATCGGCCTTTCGATAATTCGTTTCGATATTTTCATCTTATCGAATACCGTAATCGGATTTGTCACTGTCACTGTGAGTGTCCGTCGGTCGGGTCTGTCAGGAGTCAGCGGCACTTACCTGGCAGAAGATCTCCGGCGGTCACGTCCTGGACTGCTTGATGGCCGCCATTATCTTCTCCCTGGTGGTCACATGCAGTTTTTCGCGATAACTGCAGTGACTGCAGGGTAATCCTGGCCGTAAACCAGTCCGATGACGTCACCGCCGGGAAGCAGGTAATCAGCTGTGCTGCGCCGGGATTCTGATGTAGCAGAGCTGGATCGTCGTGGGACACTCGTTACTATGGACTGCGTCGGACAGGTGGTATACTGCTGTTTTTTTTTTTCATTTTTTTACAGGAGATCGATGGCGTCGCAGGATGAGACTGTAATAAAAGTAATGAAAACTGTGTTTTGTTTTTTTTTATTAAATTAAAAAACTTTTTTATAAACATTCACCCGTCCGGGTACATAAACAATTTAACTATTTATCAACAATTTAACTATTTACATACAGGGACCCTGTCCGGGTTATTTATACTTCTTTGGCAGGGGTGTTCCAGGTACCACCTGGTACTCTTCTGATGCTTGCCAAACATCCGAGGCACCAAGGACCACCAGGACCTGATGACGTTGTGTGGCCTGTACAGTCAAGTCGTGACCCGCTATATGGGTCTGTGTGGCCACCTCTTTCATCTCCCTCCGGGTCTGGAACCCTATGTCCCGGACTGAACGAACCCCAGGGGGCCTAACAGGCGCCGGGTACGGGCCAGCTATACTTATCATGTCCATAGCTGGGGCTGCTGAGGAGACCACTGAGGGAGGCTTGGGAGATTTACGGCGTGGGGTGGGCACTTTTGCAGAGGCCTGGATGTGGGAGGCTGAAGGCTCCGAGGGTCTCACAGGTTCCTGACACACTGGGGAGTAGGGGTCGCACCTGGTAACATTTAGGGCGTACCATCCATTGTAACCCCAGTGTCGGGTGTAAGTCACCAAGTCTCCTGGCAACAGGTCCCTCCCCGGGTGTCCTTCTGGGAGGTGAGCCTCCACGTCCCGCCGGTTCACAAAGACTTCTAAATAAAGTCCAGGCTCCTTGATGAAGCCCCACCCACCTTTCAATTTAAAGCTCTGTACTGCACCCTTACGCCGCGGCTCACACAGGGTTCCTTTATCCTTTCTCATCCGGTCCTTATCTGCCCGGTCCTTCTCCAGGTTACGTTGCCGAAGTTTTTGGGATTCTCGCTGCTCCCTTTGTCGCTCTGCTTCCCGCTCCCAACGTCTCCACTCTTCCTCCTGACGCCGGTTGAAATTCTCCTCCACCAGCTGCTCCATGTCTCCACCACTCCACTGCAGCTTACAGTGTCCGGTTTGCGGCAGCTCTCCTGTCGCCCCCCCAGTCCTGGCGGCGCTCCCCTGCGGAGGAAGCAGACGGCTCTAAATCAGATGACAGTCGGGGCTCCGGTACAGGCAGGTAGTGCTCTGGTGCCTGCGCGGCCTCCTCCATGAGGACGGGTGTCGCTTCTTCTGTCTCAGCGACGGGGGCAGACAGCGGGATCTGGGGTGCTGAGGTGCTGCGGTTTTTGCAGGAACGGGTGCCTCCACTGCGACGTCAACCGGATCACATTGCAAGGACTCCTCTACTAGAACGGGTGCCTCACCTTCCGGTACAGACACTTCAGGTAAGAGGGATTGGCGCCGCTCCAAGTTTAGTTTTAGGGCACGCCAGCTCGCTTCCATCCTGGCGACCTCCTCCCGGTGCCGGGCCAGGCCTCTTAGGGTATCCTCCGCTTCTTGCAGCGTAGGAGGGTTTCCAGGCCGGGTGCCCAACGGTGGTTCCGTGGCGATCGGGTCGCTTCCGTGGGGGGAGAGCTCTGACTGCTCCATCCCTTCACACTTCTGCTCGTGTCCATTAGCCATCTCTGCCAAGTCACATGTGTCATTAGCATCTGGAGAGGGCCCCTCTTTTGTAGGGAGGCGGGACCTTCGTGTTAGTTTCCACACACTGAGGAGGATGAGGAGGCGGAACTGAAGAGCTGTGGGGCACGATCTTACATTGCAGTACCATTTAGAGCCATCGTTTTCGCGTCACTGAGTGAGTGTACAGTACACCCATGAGGAGCACACCCTTCTTCTTCACCAGTGCCTCGTCGTGACGCAGATATGGCGGAAAAATGGCAAATACATTCTCTGATGATTTTAGCAATTCTCAAGCACAAAACCAGTTCAATTCAGGCACACAGGACTCGCTTATAGCGAGCTACAGAATCCTGTTCGTGACGCCCAAGTTGAGTCGCACAGAGCCAGAGGTTTTGGGGGTACTCGGCACCGAGCCCGTCGACTTCTATGGGGTATGTCACGGCTTTACCCGGCAATTGAATCAGAGTCTATTTTACTATGTAGAAGTGTATAAACTATAAATATATGTATATATATGTCACAATGACATGTATATATATATATATATGTATTCTATGTGTGTATATTTTGTGTTTACAACGTAAGAAAGGGTTTTTTTTGTTGCGATATTTTGTTCCCATAGACTTACATGGGACTTCCGCTATCGAAATCGATTATCGACGATATTTAGTGCTATCGGCGATACAATTTCGATACGATATTTTTAGATATCGAGCAATATCGCTCAACACTATGTGAGACAGTGAAGGAATATGTGGTGAATGAGGTGTATATTTCACCTAAGTACCTTGCTGACTGGTATGAGCGAAATGTGTGGCTTTGTAAACCTGGTGGTAAAGAAAGGTCACTACACCTGCCATTCAGTACACGCTTGCAGCTCAGACCTGAATCCACTCAGGTGTTGATTAGGAAGCCAGAAGTAGGTGCTTGGGAGCACAGTCAGAGAGCTCATTCAGTCTGGACAAGGGGTCCAGGCACAGAAGGTGTCTCCAAGAGTGTGGGAGCTGCCTTAGCCCGGACACAGGGAGGTGTCCCGGCACAAAAAAAAAGCAGTCTCTAAGAGTGTGAGCTATCTCAGTCTGGGTGCAGGAAGGACCCCGGACACAAGGAGTAGTCTCAGTGCGAATCAGTGTGAATAGCGGCTGAATAGGAGTGGATCTCTCTCAAGTCTGGACATGGAAGGTGCCTTCAGACACAAGGAGGAGTATCTGTGAAACTCCATACTGGTAATATCTATCATATGTGTTGTTTTGGGCCCAGGCTGGTAGAGCCGGGTTCCTGTTAGAAAGGGACATTTCATGTGTGTAATTAGTGGCTAGACAAGCCTAGGTTTTCTGTTTATGATTTCGTTTCTATCACCTACTGTTTGCTGTGGACTTTAATAAAGCTGGTTGGGCCAGTTTTACATCAGAACTGCTGTCTGAGTGAACTGTTTATATGCCATTCTGTCTACCCGGACAGCGATCTCAGAGCTATATCCCCTGAAAAGCTTACAACTAATAGTGTACAGTTCCTATAGCGTCTAGTGCTTGGGTGCGAGGAAAACACAGGAGACATAGGTTGAAATGAAATGACTTGTATTACTTCATACAAGCATGCTGAAAAGTTCACACAGTTTGCAGGAACAGAGTCAGGAGACACAGCAGGCCAGAGTAATTTCAAGCACTACAATAAATCTCCAGAGCAGGTTCAGGATCTCTTCTCTGTACCGTAATTCCTCTGCAAACATGAATTCACCAGACAGCAGGTTTCCAGAGTCCAAAAGTGTTCCAAAGTTCCTCAGTAGGAAATAGCTGGAGTCCAAAATCCTAGGTTTCCAGGAGTCAGGTCACAGGCTGACTGAGGCTTGATTCAGGAGCACTGATTGTTCAGCTGAGGCTGCTTAAGAAGCAAGAGGGAAGAATCAGGGCGGGAACATGAAAACTGGAACTCCATATTAACTGAGGGCAAGAGCTGCAGAAAGACAGAAAGCAAAATGGCCGACGGAAAACAGAGTTTCAAGGAACATGTCAACAGAGACAAAGAACCTTACATTACTCCCCCCTTAGGGACAACCTCCGGATGACCTCAGACCAGGCTTGTCAGGGTACCTCTGATGAAACTGGCGGAGCAGGCGAGGAGCATTTACATTGTTGACTGGTTCCCATGAGTTGTCCTCCACTGGGTAGCCCTGCCATTTAATCAAATATTGCAACTGATTTCTGTACAACCTGGAATCTAGAATCCTTTCCACCATAAATTCTTCCTGACCATCGACCAGCACTGGGTCAGGGCAAGAAGAAGAACGTCCAGGAAACGTATTGGGTGTTGCAGCCTTTAGTAGGGATACATGAAAGACAGGGTGGATTCTCATAGTTCTGGGCAGTTGAAGACGACAAGCAACAGCACTTATAATCTTATTGATCTTATAAGGTCCAATGTACTTATGTCCCAATTTAGACGATGGAATCTTTAATTTAAGATTTCTGGTTGACAGCCAGACCAAATCTCCTACCTTGAAAGCTGGTGCAAGTTTACGAAATTTATCTGCTGCTTTCTTGTACCTTTCCTGAGCCAATTCTAGATTTTCCTTTAGAAGATCCATATTCTTTTGTAAAGAAGTGATTCTTTCAGCCACTGCCGGCAAGGGCGTATCTATGGGAAATCGAGGAAGAATGTTAGGATGATAAAACCTAGATTGGAGTAAAAAGGAGACTGCTTAGTGGAGGCGCTCTGAGAGTTGTTATAAGAGAACTCAGCCAGTGGAAGTAGATCCACCCAATCATCTTGTAGGTGGCAGATAAAGCAGCGGAGATACCGCTCCAGGGTCTGATTGGTTCGTTCTGTCTGTCCATTAGTCTGAGATGAAAAGCAGAAGAAAGGTTTACTTTAATGTCCAATGCTGCACAGAAATTTTGCCAAAACCTTGAAGTGAATTGCACCCCTCGATCCGAAATGACCTCATCCGGTACTCCATGTAAGCGAAACACATTCTTAATCATCAAGTCTGATGTCTGTTTTGCAGTGGGTAAGCCGACACAAGGGATAAAATGAGCTGCCTTTGTTAGACGGTCAACCACCACTAGAATGGTGTTCTTCCCTTGAGAGGTTGGTAACTCCACAATGAAGTCCATAGAAATGGATCCCCACGGGCGGGACGGGGTGGGAAGAGGTTGCAACAGACCAGTTGGTGAGGAGCGAGGTGTTTTGCATCTTGCACAGACTTCACATGAAGTGACATAGTTTAAAACATCTTTCCTGTAAGTGGGCCACCAAAAGAAACGAGAAAGAAATTCTTGTGTCTTTAGAATTCCCCTATGCCCGGCTATCTTGGAATCGTGGATGAGTTGCAATACTCTCAATCTGACTGTTTCAGGTATATACAGACGTTGTCCCTGAATCCACACACCATTCTTAAAGACAAGACTTTCGTCCCTTGGGGGTTGAGCCAACAAAGAATCCGCATGGTATGCTTTCTTGATGTCCTTAAGTAGGTCTTGATTATGAATCACTCCCAGGAATCTAGAGTCAGGAAGAATAGTCTTAGGAGGAGTAAGTGGACGTGTCTCTGCTGAATGAATCCTAGAGAGTGCATCAGCCTTTCCATTGCGCGATCCTGGTCTATAAGAAATGACAAAATTAAATTGGTTTAGGAAAAGATTCCAGTGAGCCTGGCGAGGAGTCAGGCACTTAGCCGACCTGATAAATTCAAGGTTACGATGGTCTGTCAGGACGACTATTTGCTGTGCAGCTCCCTGAAGAAGGTGTCTCCATTCCTTGAAGGCGGCAATAATGGCCAACAATTCTCTATTGCCCACATCGTAGTTCCTCTCAGCCGAAGACAACTGCTGGGAAAAGAAGGCACAGGGATGCAAGACATTCTTCTCACCTGTTCTCTGAGAGAGTATAGCTCCAACGGCACAGTCTGAAGCATCCACCTCTATTATGAAGGCAAGCTCGGGGTTGGGATGTACTAAGATAGGTGCGGTGGTAAATTTATCCTTTAAACAGGAAAATGCTTCCTGAGCTTGCGGGGTCCAGGAGAACCTAGACTGTTTCCGGGTAAGTTGGGTGATAGGTGACACTACCTCAGAAAATTTTTAATGAAACGTCTATAGAAGTTGGCAAACCCGATGAAGCGCTGCACCTCCTTCACATTTCTAGGAATTGGCCAATCCTTGATGGCTTGGGTCTTGCTTCCATCCATACTAATCCCTTGCGTAGATAGTACATACCCCAGAAATTGAATTTCGGTCCTATGGAATTCACACTTTTCAAGTTTGATGTAGAGATGGTTTTGTCTTAGGCGTTCTAAGACCATTCTCACATGTCTATGATGTTCCTCTGTGGAGTTAGAAAAAATTAGAATATCATCCAGATAAATCACCACAAATGTATCTAGGAGATCCCTGAAGATATCATTCACGAAGTGTTGGAAAGTGGCTGGGGCGGTACTCAGACCAAAAGGCATAACTAGATATTCAAAGTGTCCATAGCGTAACCTGAAAGCAGTCTTCCATTCATCCCCAGGTCTAATACGGACCAAGTTATAGGCCCCACGGAGATCCAGTTTAGAGAAAATTTTGGCATGCCGCACTCTCTCCAACAACTCAGGGATTAAAGGCAATGGATAACGGTTTCTAATAGTAACATTATTGAGTTCCCTATAGTCTATGCAGGGTCTCAGAGATCCATCTTTCTTCTTCACAAAGAAGATGGGTGCACCTGCGGGAGATGAAGAGGGGCGTATGAAGCCCTTGGCTAAATTTTCGTCTATATAATCCTTCAAAGCTTTTAGCTCGGGCCCCGCTAGGGGGTAGATCTTACCAAAAGGTATCTCGGCTCCAGGCAATAATTCAATTGGACAATCATATGGACGGTGAGGAGGAAGCTGATCAGCGTTCTTCTTGTCACATAAATCCACATAGTCCTGGTATACAGCTGGTAGTTCAGGGACTGACATGGTTCCTTTAGGAACAGAGCAAGCTGAAACTCCTTGACTCATCTGTTTCTCCGGAAAGTGTAATTCCTTGGTCTCCCAGTTAATCGTAGGATTCTGCGCCTGCAGCCATGGTAGCCCTAGAATAATGGTAAAGTGGGGAGAAGAGATAAGCATAAAAGACATTTTCTCCTGATGATCTTTACCCATAAGGACCCTCAAAGGCTCTGTTTCTTGATCCACTGGTCCAGAAGTCAGTAGAGAGCCATCCACAGTCTCCATCTGTACTGGAGTAGCCTTCTTCACTGAACGTATCCCCTGTTTCAGAGCAAAGGAGATATCCATAAAATTTCCACTTGCTCCTGAGTCGATCATAGCAGAGCTAGACACCCAGACTGAGTTAACCCAGAGTTTGATGGAAAGAAGCAAAGAGAATTGTTTCTTTTACAACTCAGCTGGGACATCGCTGAGGAAACTTGAAAAATTGCAGCGTTTATACCGTCATCGTCCCCAGAACTAACAGAGTTTAAGTCCGAGAAATCAAGATCTCTTGCAGCAGATCTCTCTGGAGCCTGAGGCTCGGACGTGACAGAGCTCCTCTCGCAACACTCACAGTGAATGACTGCTGCAGTAGTCTTACGAGAACGGCTGGGGCAGTTTATAATGAAGTGCCCTGACTTACCACAGTAGAAACATAGATTTTCCTTTATACAATGTTCTTTGCGTGCATCACTAACCCGTCTTTGTAAAGGGTCCACCTGCATGGGTTCAGGTTCTGGTTCCCTTGTGATCCTACTCAAAGGTTCCTTAGCTGAGGAGGGAGGTAGTAAAAGGTTAGTGCGATTATTTTCGAACCATCTCTCTTGTCTGCGTTCAGTCAGACGAGCATCAATACGAATACAATAGTTATTAAAGTCACCTAACGCAGTGGGAGGGTCGGCACAAGCAAGTTCATCCTTAATCAGTGGAGACAACCCTTTCCGAAAAATAGATTTCTTGGCGGAAGTGTCCCAAGTGGTATCAAGAGCCCATCTCCTGAAATCCAGGGCATATTCGGCTACTGAACGCTTACCTTGGCGCAAAGTTAACATGGCTGCTTCAGCTGTTGCACCTCGATTGGGGTCATCAAACACCTGCCCCATGGCTGAAATAAAAGCATCAAGGTGATTCAAACAATCATCCTCAGTCTCAATCAGAGGGTTTGCCCACATCAAAGCCTTATTGGTAAGCAACATGATTATAGTAAGCACTTTGGATCGTTCAGTGGGAAATTGTGAAGCATGTGCAGAGAAAAATAAATTGCATTGATTAATAAATCCCCTGAATTTCTCACGTTCACCGCCAAAACGAAAAGGAGGTAATTTGGGGATCCCAGAACTCGGGGTTATGGCAGGAGCCTGGGCTCGTTCCTCTAGAGCCTCAATCCTGGCTCGCAATTCCTGGGTAGTCTGTCCAAACACTTGCAAATTATGATTAGTGAGGTCCTGTAGGCTTGCAAAACGGGTTTATAAAGTCTGTACATCTGCATGGATTGAATCAGTCATTCCACAAAGCTCCTTTATGCGGGCCTCCATCTTCCAGATCTTTTAAGGCAGAAGTGCTGGAAGGAGAAGAGGAAAGGAAAAAAAAAAAAAAAAAACAATAGTGTTTACCTGTGGTAACACTGCAGAGTAAAATTTTAAGGGAATGCCTCACCTGGAATGGTTGTGAGAAGTCACAACCACTGTCATCACATAAGGTATTTAAACGGACATCTGATATCCACAGTCACAGCAGACACGGCTTTCCCAGACCCAGCAGACACTAAACATTGGCTCCTGAATCTTGTCATGTATAGTGTACAGTTCCTATAGCGTCTTGTGCTTGGGTGCGAGGAAAACACAGGAGACATAGGTTGAAATGAAATGACTTGTATTACTTCATACAAGCATGCTGAAAAGTTCACACAGTTTGCAGGAACAGAGTCAGGAGACACAGCAGGCCAGAGTAATTTCAAGCACTACAATAAATCTCCAGAGCAGGTTCAGGATCTCTTCTCTGTACCGTAATTCCTCTGCAAACATGAATTCACCAGACAGCAGGTTTCCAGAGTCCAAAAGTGTTCCAAAGTTCCTCAGTAGGAAATAGCTGGAGTCCAAAATCCTAGGTTTCCAGGAGTCAGGTCACAGGCTGACTGAGGCTTGATTCAGGAGCACTGATTGTTCAGCTGAGGCTGCTTAAGAAGCAAGAGGGAAGAATCAGGGCGGGAACATGAAAACTGGAACTCCATATTAACTGAGGGCAAGAGCTGCAGAAAGACAGAAAGCAAAATGGCCGACGGAAAACTGAGTTTCAAGGAACATGTCAACAGAGACAAAGAACCTTACATTTGGGAAATGCAGTCATGGGGAGGAGAGAGAGAGAGAGAGAGCATTTCCAGGTATGTTCAGATTTCAAAAATGCAATCCGCTGTCCAGATCCGTGTTTTTCCTGATCCGGCGCACATAGAATTCCATTGCAGCGAAAAGCCCGGCACTGTCCGTTGTTTTGCCGTATACAAAAAATGTTGATAGAGACATTTTTTCCAGACGCCGGAAAGAAGATTTTTGACGGATCCGGCAAAAAACAGAAGAAATGGGAGCCCAAGCGGCGCGATCTGGCGCTAATACAAGTCAATGAGAAAAAATCGGATCCGGCGGTAGATTCCGTTTTTTCAAAAAATAGCCGGATTGCGCCTGATGGATAACTGATGTGTGAAAGTAGCCTTACTGTTCCTCAGTTTTGAAGTGTTAGCCACATGTTCACGTTTCAAGGTTCTGATAACTACCAGTCATGGTGCCCAGATCGAGATATAATGGGTTATAGACCATATCAATGTGAGCTTGTACTTCTAAATAGCAAAGCATGAAAAGAGCATAGTATAATGTAAATCGAGCTACAAGTTTACTCGTAAAGATATACACTAGGCAGATCTTTGAAATAGATAAAAATTGTATAGTATATCATTCTCCTTGCACTTTTCCTAAATTATGAGCAAATAGATTATTTTTTCTTCTATAAAAATGGTAGAAAGAACACTTTTATTGGAGATGGAAAGGAGGCTTTGAGGGGATATGGAGGAGGCCTATGGTTTTTAATTTTATTTTTAGGTGTGCAATTATCTGTTTGCTGATAATTTTGGAAAAGTAGCTAAAATGAATGAAACTATCAAAATTGTTAATTTTTAAGTTGTGGAATGTGTGTGTTAAGGGCCAGCGGAACGCACCTAATAGATATTAAGGAGAGGTGCGTTCGCAGCCCGGGGTCCACCGTGCAGGCAGAGCCTGCTGCTAGTAAGATGGTGCAAAAAGGCAGTATGAGCAAACTCTGTTATCCCGCAGAGTCGAAGATGTACAATGCCGTAGCACTATATGGCGGTATAAGCGAACTCTGTTAGACCACAGAGTCGCTAATTAAAACGCTGTGGCGCTATATGACGGTATAAGCGAACTCTGTTACTTCACAGAGCCACTGTGAAAAAGACTGTGTCCTGTTAGACTCACAGGCGACACAGATGACTGCTAAGCGATTGCAGTCTGTGGTCTTGCCATACACTCAGCAAACTCCTCACTGGAGGTGCCGGTATACTAGGGGCTTATTTCAGCCAGAGCCCTGAATCCAAACACACAAAACTCCTCACCGGAGGTGCTGGTATTCTAGGGGCTTATTTCAGCCGGGTCCCTAACCACATGCATAAGACCACACTGGCGCAAGCACGTAACAACTATGATACTAGCGCACGGCCGTGCGGTTATGCAACCCATATATAGTAGCCATGAGTACAAGACCTTCCAGAACAGACCAATAGGAAACTGCTTCAGAACACAAGCAGCTTCAGGACCTTCCTGGAGGACCAATAGGAGGCTCAGCAGTATCCGAGCCTGTGACCCCTGATCTCCAATGGGAGATCTTGCCCTGGGCATGCTCAGATGGAGAAACAGAGGACTTCATCCCAAAGCTGCCTGCTCCAATGCTGTTTACAACAGAGGATCCAGGAGAGGCAGCAGCAAGTCTCCGCACAGTATCAGACTGGGCGAGATGCTGGGACCGACGTCTCTGCTGAGCAAGTTCCACTGCAGACGGAGATGGATGGGGGATTGCAGCGGGAATAGCTCGATATTCCCCCTATGCAGAAGTGGGAACTTGAACCCTAACATTACCCCCCTCCTAGGGCCCCCCCTTCTTTGGGCCTCGCTGCGTTCAAAGGTAGCGATGAGCTGCGGAGCGTGAATGTGCTCGGCAGGCTCCCAAGACCTATCCTCAGGCCCATAACCCCTCCAATACACCAAATAAAATTTTTTGCCCCGTACCACCTTACACCCTACGATGGCATTCACCGCATGATCGTCGGTAGATGAACCCGATGTCCCAGCAGATGATTCGGAAAACTGGGAGATGACCACGGGTTTGAGAAGGGACACATGAAAGGTATCGGAGATACCAAGGCGAGGCGGAAGTGCTAAGAGCTAAGCGGTAAACTACAGGGTTTACCTGCTCAAGGATCTTAAAGGGACCCAAATAGCGAGGTGCCAAATTAGTAAACTCTACTCGCAGCCTGATGTTCTGGGCAGAGAGCCACACTAAGTACCCCGGAGCAAATATCAGAGCGGGGCGCCGATGAACATCGGCTGAAGACCTCATCCTCTATTATGTTTCGGTAGCTGAGGAGTGCAGGTAAAAAAGGCAATACACCAGAGAAGTTGGAATCTATGAGATTGCAGTACCCTGACTAACCACCACAACTAGAGGCAGCCGTGGAGCATTCCTACGTTGGTCCTAGACGCCTCGTCACAGCCTGAGAAACTAACTACACCTAAAGATAGAAAGAGGAAAGCTATCTGCCCCGGAGCAGATCCCCAAAGAACATAGAAAGCCCCCAAACATGTAATGGCGGTTAGACAAGAAGAAATACTGACACAGACAGAAAATAGTATGAGCAAACGTTGGGGCCCAAACTACCTAAATAGAAAAGGATAGGAAGGGCACTTACTGCAATCCCAAAAAAACCCTGAAAAGCACCAACTCTACTAATTTCAAAATCACCTGAGATCACACGACCTCTACCACCTAAATTAGTTCTCTGGTGTAACAAAATCAAAACAGCAGCCACTGAAAAAACTGGAAAAAGCAAAAGTACAAACATCAGTGGCTGAACTAAACTGAGAGGGCAAAAGCCCCCGGAGGGGACCCTGAAGGCCCCCACAGAAGTGCAGGACAAAATGCAAAAATCAAGCACAAAAACAAAAAGAAGAAAATGTCTTATCTGTTAGCAGGAGATGCAGACACGACACACCAGGCTACAAAGGAAACAGGACTCAAGGATTGAGACCAGAACAATTGATCACCGGCAACCCTGATGGGAAGGCGACTCTCTTATATAAGACCAGACAGTAACACCTGATTCCCACTCCTCACAATCTTCACTGGACAGTCCAGTACCGCTTGTAACCACCAGAGGGAGCCTCTGCTCAGAACTCATTTCAAGTCCATTCACAACAGTACCCCCCCTTGAGGAGGGGTCACCGAACCCTCACTTGAGCAACCAGGTCGGTCAGGATGAGTTCTATGATACGCACGGATGAGTCTCCTAGCATGGATGTCCGAAGCAAACACCCAAGAATTGTCTTCCTGACCATAACCTCTCCACTTAACCAAATACTGGAGTTTCCGTCTAGAAAAACGAGAATTCAATATTTTCTCAACCACAAACTCCATATTGCCCTCAACCAGAACAGGGTCAGGAGGCAAAGCAGTAGGAACCACTGGCTCAACAAACCTCTTCAACAAGGACTTGTGGAACACGTTATGGATCTTAAATGTCCCTGGAAGAAGCAAACAAAAAGAAACAGGATTAAGAATCTCCATGATCTTATAAGGTCCAATGAACCTAGGCTTAAATTTAGGAGATGCCACTCTCATAGGAATATTTTTTGAGGACAACCAGACCAAGTCCCCCACTTTAAACCGAGGACCATCAGTCCTATGCCGGTTAGCAAACCGCTGGGCCTTCTCCTGAGAGAGGGACAACCTCTCCACTACCTGGTCCCAAATCTGTTGCATACGCTCCACAACAGAGTCAACACCTGGACAGACAGAAGCTCCGTCTGTCCTGAAGAAAATCGAGGGTGAAAACCAGAATTACAGAAAAATGGAGACATCAAAGTGGCAGAGCTAGCCCTATTATTAAGAGCAAACTCAGCCAAAGGCAAAAAGGAGACCCAGTCATCCTGATCAGCAGACACAAAGCATCTTAGATAAGTCTCCAATGTCTGGTTTGTTCTCTCAGTTTGACCATTGGTCTGAGGATGAAACGCCGAGGAGAAAGACAATTGAACACCAAGTTTAGAATAAAAGGTCCTCCAAAATCTGGAAACAAACTGGACTCCTCTGTCAGACACAATGTTCTCAGGAATGCCGTGTAAACGAACCACGTGCTGAAGGAACAAAGGCACCAATTCAGAGGAGGAAGGCAACTTAGGTAATGGCACAAGATGTATCATTTTGGAAAACCTATCACAAATCACCCAGATGACGGTCATTCTCTGAGAAACAGGGAGGTCGGAAATGAAATTCATAGAGATATGGGTCCATGGTCTCCTGGGCACAGGCAATGGCATCAACAAACCACTAGAGCGAGAGCAAGGCTTGGAGCGAGAGCAAGTCCCGCAGGACTGCACAAATTCCCTGACATCATGAGACAAGGTAGGCCACCAAAAGGACCGACTAACCAAGTCTCTGGTACCAAAAATTCCGGGATGCCCAGCCAACGCGGAACAATGAATCTCAGACATCACACTCTTTTTCCACTGGTCCGGGACAAACAATTTTCCAACAGGGCAGCGCTCGGGCCTATCCTCCTGACACCCCTCCAGAGCAAGTCTCAAATTGGGTGAGATGGCGGAAAGAACTACACCCTCTTTCAAAATAACAGAAGGATCAGATAACTCAGGAGAGTCCGCAAGGAAACTCCTCGAGAGGGCATCTGCCTTAACATTCTTAGTGCCAGGAAGAAAGGAAACCACAAAATTAAAACGTGTGAAAATCAAGGCCCACCTGGCCTGTCTAGGATTGAGTCGCTTGGCAGATTCCAGATAAACCAGATTCTTATGCTCCGTAAGGCCCACCACCTGATGTTTGGCTCCCTCCAGCCAATGTCTCCACTCTTCAAAAGCCCACTTCATGGCCAGTAACTCCCGATTACCCACGTCATAATAACGTTTAGTAGGAGAAAATTTTCGAGAGAAAAAGGCACAAGGGTTACTTTTAGAGGTCTCTGGATCTTTTTGGGACAAAACGGCACCTGCCCCAATTTCAGAGGCATCAACCTCCACCTGAAATGGCAGAGAAACATCAGGCTGCCGTAGAACAGGAGCAGAAGTGAATCTCTGCTTAAGTTCCTGAAATGCAGAGACTGCCTCAGGAGGCCAATTCACCACATCAGAACCCTTTCTGGTCAAATCAGTCAATGGTTTAACAATAACCGAGAAATTACCAATAAATTTACGATAAAAATTGGCAAAACCCAAAAATCTTTGAAGAGCCTTTAATGAAGTAGGTTGGACCCAATCACAGATGGCCTGAACCTTGATCGGGTCCATTTCAATAACAGATGGGGACAAAATGAATCCCAGAAATGAGATCCTCTGTACGCCAAAAAGACACTTTGATCCCTTCACATACAGAGCATTCTCTCTCAAAATCTGGAATACAGTTCGAACATGTTTCACATGAGAGTCCCAGTCATTAGAAAAAATCAAGATATCATCCAAATAAACAATCAGAAATTTATCCACAAAATCCCTGAAAATGTCTTTCATGAAGGACTGGAAGACAGAAGGAGCATTAGTGAGCCCAAAGGGCATGACAAGGTACTCAAAATGCCCCTCAGGGGTATTGAATGCCGTCTTCCATTCATCCCCGTGCTTAATGTGAATAAGGTTATATGCCCCCCTGAGGTCAAGCTTGGTAAACCAAGTAGCGTTTTTCACCCTGGAAAACAGGTCAGAAATCAAAGGTAACGGGTATTGATATTTTACAGTAATATTGTTCAAAAGACGATAATCAATACACGGCCTTAATGAACCATCCTTTTTGGCCACAAAGAAAAAACCGGCACCTAAGGGTGAAGAGGATGGTCTGATATGACCCTTCTCCAATGATTCCTTGATATAAGACCGCATAGCGTCATGTTCAGGTACAGACAAGTTAAAAAGGCGACCTTTAGGGAATTTACTACCAGGCACTAATTCAATAGCGCAGTCATAGCTCCTATGGGGAGGCAAGGATGCAGATTTACTTTCGCTAAACACATCAGGAAAATCAATCAAAAAGTCAGGAACATCCTGAGCCTGGGGGGAGGCAGAAAAAACAGGAGTGTTGGTATTAACACATTGGCAGCCCCAACTGGTTACAGACACAGATTTCCAATCCAAAACAGGATTATGAGACTGCAACCAAGGGAAGCCCAGTACGATAATATCATGCAGATTATACAGAACCAAAAATTTACAGCACTCCTGATGATCAGGTTCAACCCTCATTATCACCTGAGTAGAGAACTGAGGTTTATTCTCAGCCAAAGGGGTAGAATCGATCTCCAGTAGGGGAATAGACTTCTGTAGGGGTATCAAGGGAAACCCACAACGTTTAGCAAAATCATAATCCATCAGGTTAATAGCTGCTCCAGAATCAACGAAAGCCTGAGCAGAAAATGAGGACAGAGAGCACATCAGATTGACAGTTAATAAAAACTTAGTCTGAACACTACCCAAGACAACTGAGCGTGCAAAACGTCTTCCCCGCTTAGGGCAGACTGAAATAGCATGAGAGGCATCACCACAGTAGAAACATAACCCATTGCGCTTTCGAAACTCATGACGCTGTGCCCCAGACACCACTCTATCACACTGCATGGGTTCAGAAGCAGGTTCACAAGGCAACACCATTCCACGCATACTTCTCCGCTCACGCAAACGTCTGTCAATTTGAATCGCTAATGACATAGAATCATTGAGACCAGAGGGGACAGAGAATCCCACCATAACATCCTTTACATTATCTGACAGACCCTTCCGAAAAAGGGCCGCCAAAGCGTCGTCATTCCACTTGGTCAGGACTGCCCACCTAATGGAATCTCTGACAGTATAACTCAGCGTCATCAAGACCCTGATTTAATGCCAACAAGGCTTTTTCAGCTTGATCAGTGACATTAGGCTCATCGTACAATAACCCCAAAGCCTGAAAAAATGCATCAACATCACTCAAAACAGGATCCCCAGGTGTCAGGGAAAAAGCCCAATCCTGAGGATCGCCGCGCAGGAGAGAGATGACAATTTGAACCTGCTGCGCTGCGTTCCCTGAGGACTTCGATTTTAAGGCAAAAAACAATTTACAATTATTTTTGAAATTCTGAAACTTAGCTCGATCCCCTAAAAACAAATCTGGCATGGGAATCCTAGGTTCCACAACAGGCAACCTAACAAGATAGGCAGCAATACTCCGAACCTCAGTTGCAAGCTGATCCACACGGCCAGACAACTGTGCAAACTCCATTGAGAGAAAAAAAAATCCTCCCCAGCACCCAGAGATACAGAGGGAAAAAAAATGCAACAAACAGAAAAATATCTCTGACAACTCTGACAACCTTTTTTCTTTCACAATATTTTTTCCCTTCTGTGAGTACCATACAATTTTCAATTTTTAGGCCGGTGATACTGTTATGTTTCGGTAGCTGAGGAGTGCAGGTAAAAAAGGCAATACACCAGAGAAGTTGGAATCTATGAGATTGCAGTACCCTGACTAACCACCACAACTAGAGGCAGCCGTGGAGCGTTCCTACGTTGGTCCTAGACGCCTCGTCACAGCCTGAGAAACTAACTACACCTAAAGATAGAAAGAGGAAAGCTATCTGCCCCGGAGCAGATCCCCAAAGAACATAGAAAGCCCCCAAACATGTAATGGCGGTTAGACAAGAAGAAATACTGACACAGACAGAAAATAGTATGAGCAAACGTTGGGGCCCAAACTACCTAAATAGAAAAGGATAGGAAGGGCACTTACTGCAATCCCAAAAAAACCCTGAAAAGCACCAACTCTACTAATTTCAAAATCACCTGAGATCACACGACCTCTACCACCTAAATTAGTTCTCTGGTGTAACAAAATCAAAACAGCAGCCACTGAAAAAACTGGAAAAAGCAAAAGTACAAACATCAGTGGCTGAACTAAACTGAGAGGGCAAAAGCCCCCGGAGGGGACCTGAAGGCCCCCACAGAAGTGCAGGACAAAATGCAAAAATCAAGCACAAAAACAAAAAGAAGAAAATGTCTTATCTGTTAGCAGGAGATGCAGACACGACACAGCAGGCTACAAAGGAAACAGGACTCAAGGATTGAGACCAGAACAATTGATCACCGGCAACCCTGATGGGAAGGCAACTCCCTTATATAAGACCAGTCAGTAAAACCTGATTCCCACTCCTCACAATCTTCACTGGACAGTCCAGTACCGCTTGTAACCACCAGAGGGAGCCTCTGCTCAGAACTCTTTTCAAGTCCATTCACAGCAATCCTCTCCTTGGAGGCCTAGATGGCATCCTGGGTTCGATCCCAAATGTCCCGTGCCTCCACAGCCTAGTCTGCCACCCTGGCGTTGGCGGAAGACACGGGCATGGGCACCGGAACCCGCGGATGCTGACCATAGTTCAAGAGGAATGGAGTCTGTCGGGTGGAGTCAGCCACAGCATTATTGAGAGCAAACTCAGTCCATGGTAGCAAAGATGACCAGTCATCCTGCCTGGGTGAGACAAAATGTCGCAAACATGTGACCAAGGTCTGGTTGGCTCTCTCTACCAACCCATTCATCTCGGGATGATACGCTGAGGAGAGATTGCTGAGTAGCCGACACAGCTCTCTCCAGAACCGAGATGCAAATTGGGGACCTCGATCACTGACAATTTTGTCTGGCATTCCGTGTAAACGGAAAATATGCCTAATAAATAATGCTGCCAAGGCCCGTGCAGACGGTAACCGTGGTAACGGCACCAAGTGCACCATTTTGGAGATGTGGTCTGTTATCACCCAGATGATGGTGCAGACCTGAGACTTGGGTAAGCCCACCACAAAATCCATTCCGACCATCTCCCAAGGCCTGTCTGCCACCGGTAAAGGGAAAAGTAGCCCAGCTGGCCGTTGTCAAGGGAACTTATTCTTGGCGCAGGAGTCGCACGCCTGAACGTATTCCCTGACACCACGGACCATATGTGGCCACCAGTATGTCCTCGCCAGCAACTCAGATGTCCTTTTTGCCCCAAAATGTCCACCCACCTTGGACGAATGTGCCCAAGAGAGTACCTCCGGTCGCAAATTGGTGGACACAAAAGTCTTGCCCGGAGGCACAGACTCAAGCGAAACCGGGGCCACAGTTCTTAGGCTCTCTGTGGGGACAATCAGCCGAGGCTCCTCCTCCACCTCCTCAGAGGACACCACAGAGCGAGAGAGAGCATCGGCCCGAAAGTTCTCACCGGAGAGGAAATGGAGGGTAAAATGGAATCGGGGGACCATCTGGCCTGACGAGAATTTAGCCGCTGGGCGGTCTGTAAATAGACCAAATTTTTGTGGTCAGTGAAAACTTGAAAGGGAAAGCGAGCCTCCTCCATGAGATGTCTCCACTCGGAAAAGGCCAACTTCATGGCTAGCAACTCCCTATCCCCAATGGAATAATTCCTCTCCGCTGGTGTGAAGGTCTTGGAAAAGAAGAAACAAGGATGTTTCCGACCTTAAGCATCCTTTTGAAAAAGGATTGCTCCAGCACCAATGGACAAGGCATCAACCTCCAATATAAAAGGCTTATCAACCTCGGGGCGATGTAAGAAGGGAGTGCTAGCAAAATGGGACTTAATTGAAGTAAAGGCCTTGGAGACCTCCTCTGACCACAATTTGGGATTGGCTCCCTTCTTGGTGAGGGCTGCCAAGGGAGCTACCAAAGTAGAGAAGTGGGGAATGAATTGGCGATAGTAATTAATGAACCCCATAAAGCGCTGCACCGCTTTAAGGGAGTGGGGTTCTTGCCAATCCATTACAGCCTGTAGTTTGGCAGGATCCATAGCCAATCCCTGGGCGCAGATGACATAGCCCAGGAACGGTAGAGACTCCTGCTCAAACATGCACTTCTCCAACTTGGCATATAGGGAATTTGCCCTCAAGAGGTCGAAGACATTGCAGACATCTCTCCGGTGGGAGACCATATCTGGAGAAAAGATGAGAATGTCATCCAGATAGACTACCACTGAGGTGGCAAGCATATCCCGGAAGATGTCATTTACGAAATCTTGGAAGACGGCCGGAGCATTACAGAGCCCGAAGGGCATCACAAGATATTCATAATGCCCATCTCTGGTATTGAACGCCGTCTTCCATTCGTCCCCCTCACGGATGCGGATCAGGTTATAGGCACCACTTAGATCCAGCTTAGTTAATACCCTTGCTCCCCGAAGCCTATCAAAGAGTTCAGAGATTAGGGGCAATTTGTATTTTTTCTTAATGGTAATGGCGTTAAGACCCCTATAGTCTATACATGGTCGTAATTCTCCATTCTTCTTCTGCACGAAGAAAAATCCTACCCCTGCTGGTGACACTGACTTCCTAATAAACCCTCTTGCCAGATTCTCCTGGATACATAGTGACATGGCCTCCATCTCAGGAAGAGAAAGAGGATACACCCTTCCCCGAGGGGGCTCCGTGCCAGGCAAGAGGTCTATAGGACACTTATAGGGGCGATGAGGCAGAAGAGTCTCTGCTGCCTTTTTGGAGAATACGTCCGCGTATGACCAATAAACCTTGGGGAGAGAGGCAAGGTCTATGGGTATCTCCGTGGTGGAGACCTGAACATCCTCCCTGAGACATCTGCCTCTACAGCAATCACCCCAACCTAGTATTCTCTCAGAGGACCACTCAATATGGGGAGAATGGTGTAGGAGCCAGGGTAATCCTAACAGAACCTCATCTATTCTCTCAGGAAGAACAAAAAAGGATATATTCTCCTGATGAGAAGGGGACATAGACAGGGGAAGAGGGACAGTCTGGTGGGTGATCTGTGAGGACAGGATTGCTCCATTCAAGACTCGTACCGACACTGGCTCGTCGAGCATCACCAGAGGTATAGAATGGCAAGAGGCAAAGGAGGAGGACATAAAATTCCACTCTGCCCCAGAGTCCACACAGAGCTTAGCAGGAAGAGTGGATGAACCTAGGGAGATTAACCCTTTAAGGAGCACTTTCTGAGCAAAAGCCATCGAGTCTAATGACCTTGCTCCCATGGTCACTGAACACGACCGTTTACTCATCCGCTGGGGACATCGGTTGGCATAATGTCCCGGCTGCTGACACACTCTACAGACCACGGATACTCGAGTGGTCCGAGACTTATGTTCTGCTCGAGAAGCCTCCATGGTCTCTTGGGGGTCGCACGCCCGAATGGGGAGTTTAAGAGGTTTGGCAAAGGTAGGAGCCAGCCGAAACCTCTGCCTACACTGGATCCGCTCCAACCTCCGCTCATGAAAACTGAGGTTGATGCGGGTAGATATGGAGATGAGTTTCTCCAGTGTGGCAGGAATCTCCCTGGTAGCCAAAGCGTCCTTTACATGGTCTGCCAGTCCTCTCCAGTACACCAGAATGAGAACTTTATCCGTCCACTCTAATTCAGAGGCCAAAGTTCGAAATTGGACTGAAAACTGGCTGACCATGGACAAGCCCTGTGATATTGCCAGCAATTGGAGTGCCGTATCGTGTGCGACCTGAGGTTCTAATAAGACCTTTTTCAGAGCCTCCAAAAAACGAGGAGCACTCCGCACCACACGATCGTCATGCTCCCACAGCGGCGTTGCCCATTTCAGCACTCTGCCCGACAGAAGAAACACAATGAAGGCCACTTGTGCCCGTTCCGTGGGAAAACGTGCTGCCAGGAGCTCAAGCTGTATAGAGCACTGACTCACGAATCCCCGACAATGTTTACTGTCACCAGCAAACTTGTCTGGAAGCGGGAGGTGAGATAAGGTCGAGCAGAGGTAGTGGAGGACAAACTGGCTGCGGCTACGCTAGCAGCCTGAACAGCGACTGTGGTCACATCCACTGCTGAGGTTGTGAGCTCAAGAGACGCCAACCTACCCTTCAGCTGCTGGATGTACTCCTGTAGACGCTGGTCATCCACCATTTTACTAGCCAGACCCTGGCACTAGTATTATGTTAAGGGCCAGTGGAACACACCTAATAGATATTAAGGAGAGGTGTGTTCGCAGCCCGGGGTCCACCATGCAGGCAGAGCCTGCTGCTAGTAAGATGGTGCAAAAAGGCAGTATGAGCGAACTCTGTTATCCCGCAGAGTCGCAGATGTAAAATGCCGTAGCACTATATGCGGGTATAAGTGAACTCTGTTAGACCACAGAGTCGCTAACTATAATGCTGTGGTGCTATATGGCAGTATAAGTGAACTCTGTTACTTCACAGAGCCGCTGTGAAAAAGACTGTGTCTTGTTAGACTCACAGGTGACACAGATGACTGCTAAGCGATTGCAGTCTGTGGTCTTGCCATACACTCAGCAAACTCCTCACCGGAGGTGCCGGTATGCTAGGGGCTTATTTCAGCCAGAGCCCTGAATCCAAACACACAAAACTCCTCACCGGAGGTGCAGGTATTCTAGGGGCTTATTTCAGCCGGGTCCCTAACCACATGCATAACATCACACTGGCGCAAGCACGTAACAGATATTATACTAGCACACGGCCGTGCGGTTATGCAACCCTTTTATAGTAGCCACGAGTACAAGACCTTCCAGAACAGACCAATAGGAAACTGCTTCAGAGCACAAACAGCTTCAGGACCTTCCTGGAGGACCAATAGGAGGCTCAGCAGTATCCGAGCATGTGACCCCTGATCTCCAATGGTAGATCTTGCCCTGGGCATGCTCAGATGGAGAAACAGAGGACTTCGTCCCAAAGCTGCCTGCTCCAACGCTGTTTACAACAGAGGATCCAGGAGAGGCAGCAGCAAGTCTCCGCACAGTATCAGACTGGGCGAGACGCTGGGACCTACGTCTCTGCTGAGTAGGCTCCACTGCGGCCGGAGATGGATGGGGGACCGCAGCGGGAATAGCTTGAGATTCCCCCTGTGCAGATGTGGGAACTCGAACCCTAACAGTGAGAAAATATGTTTTTGTGTTCTATCATATGCTTTTTAAATAAGGTTCCCACACACAATACACTAAAATCAGTCAATTGTGTAAATGTGTAAAAGATCCACATACCTTGTAATTTGCATTATGCATTTCTCCGACCTTTTAAATCTAAATGAGCTAAAAAGTTGTTATTGAATATATATGCTAGGCAGATCTCTGAAGTAGACATTGCAGAGCTGTGTACAATCTTCTACTTTTCCTTGATTATGAGCAAATTGCTGAGCTTTCTTTTCTTCTAAAAAGGTAGAAAGCACACCTGTATTGGCGATGGAAAGGAGGCTTTGAGGGGGTGTGGAGGAAGCCTATGTTTTTTTTTTTTCGATTTTCTTTTTTGTATGTGCAATCTTCTTTGTTTACAATTTTGGGAAAGTTGATAAAATGTAAGAAACTATCAACTGTTAAGTTAAAAGATGTTTAATGCATGAAACATACTTTGTACAATAATGTGTAAGTAATATGTGTAAATAGTTTGGTTGTTTCTGTGGTAACATATGGTGGAAAACCTGGACAATAAAGGAACAAGACAAAAGGATCGTCACCTTCGAAATGTAGTGCTGGAGAAGGTTGTTATTAAAACTATGGATGGCAAGAAGAACAAAATAATCGATTTTGGATCAAATCAAGTGAGACCTGTCTCTAGAAGTAATGATCACCAAGCTACAAAATTCCTATTTTGGACAAATCATACCAGGAGAGAAATCACTGGAAAAAGACATAATTAACAGAAAAATAGAAGGAACATTCGAAGAGAAAAAACAGCATTTCGATGTTTTGATACAGTCAAAGCAACGGCAGAAAAGTCCTTGACAGACCTATCCAGTCATGCAGAAGGTT
>JARQOD010009600.1:0-30707 GCA_033576555.1 Oophaga sylvatica
CTTCATCTGGCTGGTTAACAAAAATAGGGGGGACCCCACGCCAATTTTTTTCGAGGGGATCCCCTATTTTTGTTAATCAGCCAAGATATGCAGACTGCTGTGGCCTAGTATTATCAGGCTGGCAAGGTCCATGGATCTTGGCTCCTTAACAGCCTGAAAATCCAGGCCTCAGCGGTCTGCTTCATCTGGCTGGTTAACAAAAATAGGGGGGACCCCACGCCATTTTTTTTTTGAAGGGAACCCCTATTTTTGTTAATCAGTTCCCTCTGACGTCACTGATTGTGTCCCTGGCTGACCTGAAGTGAAAGTGGAAAGCAATCAATTAAGCTTTCCACTTAAGGGCCCGTCTCACATAGCGATATCGCTACCGAGATCGCTGCTGAGTCACTAGTTTTGTGACGCAGCAGCGAGCTCACCAGCGATATCGCTGTGTGTGACATTCAGCGACGATCAGCCCCCTGCCGGGTATCGCTGATCGTCGCTGAAATGTCAGGACCTTTTTTTGATCGCTGGTTTCCCGCTGACAGGCACACATCGCTGCGTGTGACAGGCGGGAGACCAGCGATCCGCTGGTAACCAAGGTACACAGCGGGTTTCCAGGCGCGGGGCTGTGCCTAGAAACCCGCTGTGTACCTTGGATACCAGCGCCCTGATGCAGGGAGCTGGTATCTAAGGTACACAGCGGGTTTCCAAGCGCTACGCGGTGCCTGGAAACCCGCTGTGTACCTTGGTTACCAGCGGATCGCTGGTCTCCCGCCTGTCACACGCAGCGATGCGTGCCTGTCAGAGGGAAACCAGCGATCAAAAAAAGGTCCTGACATTTCTGCGACGATCAGCGATACCCGGCAGGGGGCTGATCGTCGCTGAATGTCACACACAGCGATATCGCTGGTGAGCTCGCTGCTGCGTCACAAAACTAGTGACTCAGCAGCGATCTCGGTAGCGATATCGCTATGTGAGACGGGCCCTTAAGCGATGTTACCCGCAGTGTCGCTGTCCCAGATCGCTGCCTGAGCTGCCTGTTTGGCAGCTCAGCAGCGATCATGTAGCGATACACCAGCGATCCTGACAAGTGCATATCGTTGTCGGGATCGCTGGTATATCGTTATGTGACACCCAGCCTTTACTCTCCTGTCAGGCAGGAGAGGAACTCATTCATTTGGGGTTTACTGTGAGGCTGCAGCATTAGCTGCGGTCCCTGCAGTAAACATTAACCCTTTCTGAAGGATTTCACCGTGGGACCTGACTGTGCATGGGATAGGTAAGAATAATTTTGCTTTTTTATTT
Organism: Oophaga sylvatica; assembly: GCA_033576555.1. Classification (NCBI taxonomy): domain Eukaryota; kingdom Metazoa; phylum Chordata; class Amphibia; order Anura; family Dendrobatidae; genus Oophaga; species Oophaga sylvatica. The sequence goes on from JARQOD010009600.1 coordinate 1,288, forward strand.
ATTTTTATTACAGGAAATGGTTTTAGCAGGTAAATAAAATATGGTCAAAAACTGTGTGATTATTTCATTAAACTTCTTTTTTATTAAAGTGTGTGTGTTTGATTTTTCTTTCATACAATAGGATTAATAATTGATAGTTGTCTAATTGACAGCTCTCAATTATTAACCTGGCTTAAAGTGACCTTTCAATTGCAAGGTCATTTTAACCCCTTATTAACCCATTCGCCACCGCTACAGGGCAATGGGAATAGACGGGCAAAGTGCCAGAAAGGGCAAATCTAATTAGAGATTTGCCCTTTCTGGGGTGTCTGGGGGCAGATGTTAAGTAGCCGGGGGGGGCCAAAAATAATGGTCCCTCTCTGGGCTATTATTATCTGCCCCACTCACTGGCTTTGTCTGTCTGGTTGCGAAAATAGGGCGGGAGCCCACGCATTTTTTTTCAGCAATTTTACACCTCATATATATATATATATATATACATGTCATTGAATTTGTGACACATATATATATATATTTATATTTGTAGTTCATACACTTCTACATAGTATAATAGCCGCTAATTCAATTGCCGGCTTTTGTGAAAATGCAGAACCCGACATGAAATGACACTTGGTGTACATAGGGTTAACCATGTCTTTTCATGTCCTTTGCTATCTAATTTGCACAAACAATTAAATCAGACTATGTGTGCAAAATTTCACACCTGTAGGGGTTAATTAAAGGTGTAAATTCGTAGCAAAAAAGTCCGTTTTTTTTACAACGAATTTACACCTTTAATTAACCCCTACAGGTGTGAAATTTTGCACACATAGTCTGATTTAATTGTTTGTGCAAATCAGATAGCAAACGACATGAAAAGACATGGTTAACCCTATGTACACCAAGTGTCATTTCATGTCGGGTGCTTCTGTCTTTTCACTGAAGCCGGCTTTACCCGGCAATTGAATCAAAGGATATTTTACTATGTAGAAGTGTATAAACTATACATATATGTATATATATATGTCACAATGACATGTATATATATATATATATATATGTATTCTATGTGTGTATATTTAGTGTTTACAAGGAAAGAATGGGGTTTTTTTAGTTGCGATATTTTGTTCCCATAGACTTACATGGGACTTCCGGTATCGGTATCGGGTATCGCCGATTTTTTAGTGATATCGGCGATACCATTCCGATTCCGATACTTTAGGATATCGGAAAGTATCGCTCAACTCTAATCTCCACCCTAACAGCCAAACTCACCAGCAGCTGTCTGACCTGCGGCAAATTCAAGCCTGGACGTATGGAAGAAAGACCCCCTCACCTCATCTGGAAAAACCATTCTAACAGCTTCAAAGGATCCAGATAGACCACATCCAGATATCGCCAAGTGAAGGATTCAAATACGCCATTGTGGTCAAAAGAAGTATTTTCAAGATGAACAGAAGCCTTCCAAGTCAGCAAAGACTACTGCAACGAAGCTACTTTCGGAAAATAGTGTGCAGATACGGGGTTCCAGAAATGATAGAAAGTGATCAGGGACCCGCATTCACAGCAAATCTGACACACAAGACCCGATTAGCAGTAGGGTCAGATTTAGGCCTACACACTCCTTACCACCCCCAGAGCAGCAGGAAGGTAGAAAAAACTGAATGAAACACTTAAGAATAGAATGCTGAAAAATTGCCCAAGAGACACGCAAACCATGGCATGACACACTCCCAATTGCACTGTTTAGCGAAAGGCACACTCCCAGAGACCCAGAAAAGCTGTTTCGTGCCTGCATCTTCTGCTAACAGATAAGACATTTTCTTCTTTTAGTTTTTTTTGGTGCCTGCATTTTGTCCTGCACTTCTGTGGGGGTCTGCCGGGTCTCCTTCGGGGGCTTGTGCTCCTCTCAGTTTAGTTCAGCCACTGTTGTTTGTTCATTTGCCTTTTCCAGTTTTTTATCAGTGGTTGCTGTTTAGTTTTTGTTACACCAGAGAACTAATTTAGGTGGTAGAGGTCGTGTGATCTCAGGTGTTTTTGTAATTAGTAGAGTTGGTACTTTTCAGGGTTTTTTGCGGTTGCAGTAAGTGCCTTTCCTATCCTTTTCTATTTAGGAAGTTTGGGCCCCAACGTTTGCTCATACTATTTTCTGTCTGTGTCTGTATTTCATCTTGTCTAACCGCCATTACATGTTTGGGGCTTCCTATGTTCTTTGGGGATCTGCTCCGGGGCAGATAGCTTTCCTTTTTCTATCTTTAGGTGTAGTTAGCTTCTCAGGCTGTGACGAGGCGTCTAGGACCAACGTAGGAACGCTCCACGGCTGCCTTTAGTTGTGGTGGTTAGTCAGGGTACTGCAATCCCATAGATTCCAACCTCTCTGGTGTATTGCCTTTTTTGCCTGCTCTCCTCAGCTACCAAATCATAACACTTATGTAATTGAATTGGTCAAAAACTAATGTCCATTCTCGAGTTTTTCTCCTCACTGCCAGATTTGATGATCCTGTCCAAGAGCCCCAGATGACATCAACCTCTGTGTAACTAGAGGGAAAGCCTGTTTGAATCCACGTATCGCATTGCAAGGAAGCTCCCGTACCAGGAGAGACACCTAAGCCATGAAGGATGTCGTGGATGCTCTGACTGACCAGACAGATGACCAGATGACCTACCTGATGAGTTCAAGGCCAGAGACCAAGTTAAAGCAGGATTTGAGTCACTATAAACAAAAATGTTGATTGGATAAATTACATCTATTATAACCAGCAGAGATTTGTTAACTTCACCATAGATGCTGTAAAAGGTTTGGCAGCACAGTTAGGCCCCACTTCCATTATGGCATTCCAGAATAGAATGGCTTTGGATATGATTCTAGCTGAGAAAGGAGGTGTTTACAAAATGATCAAAGACACCTGTTGCACCTACATCCCAGACAACACTGGCCCAAATGGTAAAGTCACAATGGCAATACAGAAACTTAATGAGTTATCAGAGGAACTGAAACAGAACTCAGGTGTCACTGACCCATGGGATCGATACTTTGGGTGGATGAGTGGGTGGCAGAAAATGTTGGCACAGGTTGGGACAGCCATTATGGGGGTTCTCATTTTTGCATTAATTACTGGTTGCTGTGTAATTCCTTGTATCCGCAGGATAATGGAAAAAACTGTTCAGGAGACAACCAATTTGATGCCACTCACCATCTTGGACCTCGCACCAGTCCGGATAGAACTGCCTGGCTTGACCAGATCTCCGAACTACCTCCAGACTGAGAATACACATCCTTGATGAAACATCATATCAACTATGAGATTATGATTGCAAACACATAAACCCCCGACAGGGACAGTCCTCCTGACCGCCCATTTGCGAAAAGTCTATACTCGGTGGGGGAGACATGCGCCAGGGGTGTCTCAACTCACAGGCAGAACAAAAGAGTTGCAGCGCTTGGGCCAGGAGCAGGTTTTTTTTTTTAGGGCAAGTGGTATCTAAGGGGGGACTGTCATGGAAATATATATGTATTCCATATATTCAAAGTATATTCACATATATGTATTCACAGTTCACAGTTAGATAGATCTCACTTGCTAAAAAAAACCCTGTGCTCACATATTTCTAGGCCAGATATAATCAGTCGTTTTAAAGAAATCTGGCCTTCATAAGGCCTTCGTAAAGGAACAAATGCATGAAGTACAAAAAGTCCTATTAGATATCTGTTGTTTACATTATAGTTATGCAAGACAACTAGGTCACAAGAATATAAACAATAATTCTGCAACTTCAGCTCTTTTAATCATGATTATCATAATTATCATATTTACACTGGAACAGCCAATAATCTAGCAGCTTTTAATTGTATGTTAATTGACTAACCAGCCCCTTTTTGTAAACGTATAAAACCTTGAATGAATGATAAATGTATGTCTTTGACGAACTGTTATACTGACACTTGCGTTGTGGACAGTCCTCATTTCGTTCTGAGCGCTCAAAAAGACATTATATAGAGATTTGGAGAAGCAAGCAGCAAACACGGAAGGATATTTTTATCCTAATTAAATTTCCATATCAGATGTCTGAAGCAAACACCCAAGAATTGTCTTCCTGACCATAACCTCTCCACTTAACCAAATACTGGAGTTTCCGTCTAGAAAAACGAGCATTCAATATTTTCTTAACCACAAACTCCATATTGCCCTCAACCAGAACAGGGTCAGGAGGCAAAGCAGTAGGAACCACTGGCTCAACAAACCTCTTTAACAAGGACTTGTGGAACACGTTATGGATCTTAAATGTCCCTGGAAGAAGCAAACGAAAAGAAACAGGATTAAGAATCTCCATGATCTTATAAGGTCCAATGAACCTAGGCTTAAATTTAGGAGATGCCACTCTCATAGGAATATTTTTTGAGGACAACCAGACCAAGTCCCCCACTTTAAACCGAGGACCATCAGTCCTATGCCGGTTAGCAAACCGCTGGGCCCTCTCCTGAGAGAGGGACAACCTCTCCACTACCTGGTCCCAAATCTGTTGCATACGCTCCACAACAGAGTCAACACCTGGACAGGCAGAAGCCTCCGTCTGTCCTGAAGAAAATCGAGGGTGAAACCCAGAATTACAGAAAAATGGAGACATCAAAGTGACAGAGCTAGCCCTATTATTAAGAGCAAACTCAGCCAAAGGCAAAAAAGAGACCCAGTCATCCTGATCAGCAGACACAAAGCATCTTAGATAAGTCTCCAATGTCTGGTTTGTTCTCTCAGTTTGACCATTGGTCTGAGGATGAAACGCCGAGGAGAAAGACAACTGAACACCAAGCTTAGAACAAAAGGTCCTCCAAAATCTGGAAACAAAATGGACTCCTCTGTCAGACACAATGTTCTCAGGAATGCCGTGCAAACGAACCACGTGCTGAAGGAACAAAGGCACCAATTCAGAGGAGGAAGGCAACTTTGGTAATGGCACAAGATGTATCATCTTGGAAAACCTATCACAAATCACCCAGATGACGGTCATTCTCTGAGAAATAGGGAGGTCGGAAATTAAATCCATAGAGATATGGGTCCATGGTCTCTTGGGCACAGGCAATGGCATCAACAAACCACTAGAGCGAGAGCAAGGCTTGGAGCGAGAGCAAGTCCCGCAGGACTGCACAAATTCCCTGACATCACGAGACAAGGTAGGCCACCAAAAGGACCGACTAACCAAGTCTCTGGTACCAAAAATTCCGGGATGACCGGCCAACGCGGAACAATGAATCTCAGACATCACACTCTTTTTCCACTGGTCCGGGACAAACAATTTCCCAACAGGGCAGCGCTCGAGCCTATCCTCCTGACACCCCTCCAGAGCCAGTTTCAAATTGGGCGAGATGGCGGAAAGAACTACACCTTCTTTCAAAATAACAGAAGGATCAGATACCTCAGGAGAGTCCGCAAGGAAACTCCTCGAGAGGGCATCCGCCTTAACATTCTTAGTGCCAGGAAGAAAGGAAACCACAAAATTAAAATGTGTGAAAAACAAGGCCCACCTGGCCTGTCTAGGATTAAGTCGCTTGGCAGATTCCAGATAAACCAGATTTTTATGGTCTGTAAGGACCACCACCTGATGTTTGGCTCCCTCCAGCCAATGTCTCCACTCTTCAAAAGCCCACTTCATGGCCAATAACTCCCAATTACCAACGTCATAATTACGTTCAGTAGGAGAAAATTTTCGAGAGAAAAAGGCACAAGGGTTACTTTTAGAGGTCTCTGGATCTCTTTGGGACAAAACGGCACCTGCCCCAATTTCAGAGGCATCAACCTCCACCTGAAATGGCAGAGAAACATCAGGCTGTCGTAGAACAGGAGCAGAAGTGAATCTCTGCTTAAGTTCCTGAAATGCAGAGACTGCCTCAGGAGGCCAATTCACCACATCAGAACCCTTTTTGGTCAAATCAGTTAATGGTTTAACAATAACCGAGAAATTACCAATAAATTTACGATAAAAATTGGCAAAACCCAAAAATCTTTGAAGAGCCTTTAATGAAGTAGGTTGGACCCAATCACAGATGGCCTGAACCTTGACCGGGTCCATTTCAATAACAGATGGGGACAAAATGAATCCCAAAAAGGAGATCCTGTGTACGCCAAAAAGACACTTTGATCCCTTCACATACAGAGCATTCTCTCTCAAAATCTGGAATACAGTTCGAACATGTTTCACATGAGAGTCCCAGTCATTAGAAAAAATCAAGATATCATCCAAATAAAGAATCAGAAATTTATCCACAAAATCCCTGAAAATGTCATTCATGAAGGATTGGAAGACAGAAGGAGCATTAGTGAGCCCAAAGGGCATCACAAGGTACTCAAAATGCCCCTCAGGGGTGTTAAATGCCGTCTTCCATTCATCCCGTGCTTAATGCGAATAAGGTTATATGCCCCCCTGAGGTCAAGCTTGGTAAACCAAGTAGCGTCTTTCACCCTGGAAAACAGGTCAGAAATCAAGGGTAACGGATATTGATATTTCACAGTAATATTGTTCAAAAGACGATAATCAATACACGGCCTTAATGAACCATCCTTTTTGGCCACAAAGAAAAAACCGGCACCTAAGGGTGAAGAGGATGGTCTGATATGACCCTTCTCCAATGACTCCTTGATAGAAGACCGCATAGCGTCATGTTCAGGTACAGACAAGTTAAAAAGGCGACCTTTAGGGAATTTACTACCAGGCACTAATTCAATAGCGCAGTCATAGCTCCTATGGGGAGGCAAGGATGCAGATTTACTTTCGCTAAACACATCAGAAAAATCAATCAAAAAGTCAGGAACATCCTGAGCCTGGGGGGAGGCAGAAAAAACAGGAGTGTTGGCATTAACACATTGGCAGCCCCAACTGGTTACAGACACAGATTTCCAATCCAAAACAGGATTATGAGACTGTAACCAAGGGAAACCCAGCACGATAATGTCATGCAGATTATACAGAACCAAAAATTTGCAGCTCTCCTGATGATCAGGTTCAACCCTCATTATCATCTGAGTAGAGAACTGAGGTTTATTCTCAGCCAAAGGGGTAGAATCGATCCCCAGTAGGGGAATAGACTTCTGTAGGGGTATCAAGGGAAACCCGCAACGTTTAGCAAAATCAAAATCCATCAGGTTAATAGCTGCTCCCGAATCAACGAAAGCCTGAGCAGAAAATGAGGACAGAGAGCATATCAGAGTAACATTTAATAAAAACTTAGTCTGAACACTACCCAAAACAACTGAGCGTGCAAAACGTCATCCCCGCTTAGGGCAGACTGAAATAGCATGAGAGGCATCACCACAGTAGAAACATAACCCATTGCGCTTTCGAAACTCATGACGCTGTGCCCCAGAAACCACTCTATCACACTGCATGGGTTCAGAAGCAGGTTCACAAGGCAACACTATTCCACGCATACTTCTCCGCTCACGCAAACGTCTGTCAATTTGAATCGCTAATGACATAGAATCATTGAGACCAGAGGGGATAGGGAATCCCACCATAACATCCTTTACATTATCTGACAGACCCTTCCGAAAAAGGGCTGCCAAAGCGTTGTCATTCCATTTGGTCAGGACTGCCCACCTGCGGAATCTCTGACAGTATAACTCAGCGTCATCAAGCCCCTGATTTAATGCCAACAAGGCTTTTTCAGCTTGATCAGTGACATTAGGAAATCTGGTCTAAAGAATATACTTGGTTATGTTGTGATGTGACTTCTTTATATACCTGTATACCTTACAATGTTGCCATGACAGCGCTGCAGTTTGTCTTAACGAAATTCAGTAATTATTCCCAGGATCTCATTAATTATATTTTACAAGTTATTCAATTTTTATTAACCCACAATTTTTTCTCATTTGACAATAAATTTTTTTTACAAATATCTGGCATGGCGATGGGTGCGAAATTTGCGCCATCCCTAGCTAATCTTGTTATGTCATATTGGGAATATTTTTTTATTTTTTCAGCTACTTATCCATTTATTGACTCGATTGCTTGGTATGGTAGATATATTGATGATTTACTCATCATTTAGAGTGGTGATGTACCTGCCATATCCGGATTCCTTTGGGTGAATATACCAGAATTTTGAGAAACTGCTGCGATCCTACAGCTTTGGAAACGGAATTTAATTGTGTGGATACAAAATTAAAAAACAGAAATTATCCTAAATGGTCATTAAAAAGAGCACGAACAATTGTAAGTAATAAAAACAGAGAGGATCTCATTAGTGGAGGGCGACAACAAAAAAATGATCTTGCAGTGAAACCATATTTTTGTGCTCAATATAGTCCTCAATTTGGGGACATCAAAAAAATCATTTTGAGATCGCTGCCTATTTTATATGAAGATCCCTCTCTTGCTGACATTCTTTCATCAGGTATTAATGTTGTTTCAAGGAAAGCGCCATCTATTGGTAACAAAGTTTCTCCAAGCATGTTCAGTAATAATTTCTCTTCTCATAAAACATCGTGGTTAGAACATAAAGGTTTTTATAAATGTGGCCACAATAGATGTGCACTTTGCAAATATGTTTGTGTAACGAAAACCTTTGAAAATAATGACTGCACTGCGATGTATACCATTAACAAATATATCAATTGTAATCCATGCTATGTGGTATATAAAATTATGTGCACTACTTGCAATTTATCTTATATAGGCTGCACTACTAGGAAACTAAAACTCAGGATCGCTGAACATTTGCAGGATATAAAGAATGTTTCTTCGAATCGCAATATTTCTGCTGCTGCTAAACATTTTATTTTTCAGCATGCTCGCAATGTTTCTTCCTTCCAAGTCACAGGTATTGAAAGTGTTAACCTGTCTGCCCGAGGTGGAGATGCACGTCAGCGACTCCTCACACGTGAAGCTTTCTGGATCTTTAATCTACATACCAGACATCCATTTGGTCTCAACAAAAGAAACGAATTGATGTTCCATTATTAATTTTATTTCTTTGCATTGATTTTATTTGTGCAAATATTGTTTTTGTTTCTTTATTCGTTATGTGCAAATTGTTAAAGGACTTGTCAAAAATCACATGACATTTTTTCTGATCGTGATTGGTCTTCCTTTGTCTTAAATATGTGCCTTTGTCTGAATATTTCAGCTGTGATAAAGATCCCTGTGATCGAAACGCGTAGCCTTGTCCTGAGCTTGTTCAGGAGCATGCCATTATTCATGTTTTTATGAATCAATAAAGATGAAGATTTTATTGAAGCTGGATCCCTTTTTCCTTCATTTTCTCATGTATCTTCACGTTTGATCAAGCGGAGGATCCGTGCTTCTACAAACCGGTGAGCTGGTTAGCGTTCTTATATTTGTTAAACCATTGACTGATTTGACCAAAAAGGGTTCTGATGTGGTGAATTGGCCTCCTGAGGCAGTCTCTGCGTTTCAGGAACTTAAACAGAGATTCACTTCTGCTCCTGTTCTACGGCAGCCTGATGTTTCTCTGCTGTTTCTCTGCTGTTTCAGGTGGAGGTTGATGCCTCTGAGATTGGGGCAGGTGCCGTTTTGTCCCAAAGAGATCCAGAGACCTCTAAAAGTAACCCCTGTGCTTTTTTCTCTCGAAAATTTTCTCCAACTGAACATAATTATGACGTGGGTAATCGGGAGTTATTGGCCATGAAGTGGGCTTTTGAAGAGTGGAGAAATTGGCTGGAGGGAGCCAAACATCAGGTGGTGGTCCTCACGGACCATAAGAATCTGGTTTATCTCGAATCACCCAAGCGACTTAATCCTAGATAGGCCAGGTGGGCCTTGTTTTTCACACGTTTTAATTTTGTGGTTTCCTTTCTTCCTGGCACTAAGAATGTTAAGGCGTATGCCCTCTCGAGGAGTTTCCTTGCGGACTCTCCTGAGTTATCTGATCCTGCTGTTATTTTGAAAGAGGGTGTAGTTCTTTCCGCCATCTCGCCCAATTTGAGACTGGCTCTGGAAGGGTGTCAGGAGGATAAACCCAAGCGCTGCCCTGTTTTGAAATTGTTTGTCCCAGACTAGTGGAAGAATAGTGTGATGTCTGAGATTCATTGTTCAGCGTTGGCCGGTCATCCCAGAAATGTTGGTACCAGAGACTTGGTGAGTCGGTCCTTTTGGTGGCCTACTTTGTCTCGTGACGTCAGGGAGTTTGTGCAGTCCTGTGGGACTTGCTCTCGCTCAAAGCCTTGCTCTCGCTCTAGTGGTTTGTTGATGCCATTGCCTGTGCTCAAGACCTCCGTGAGGTCGGAAATAAAATCCATAGAGATATGGGTCCATGGCCTCTTGGGCACAGGTAATGGCATTAACAAACCACTAGAGCGAGAGCAAGGCTTGTAGCGAGAGCAAGTCCCACAGGACTGCACAAATTCCCTGACGTCCCAATAGGGCATCGCTCAGGTTTATCCTCCTGACACCCTTCCAACGCCAGTCTCAAATTGGGTGAGATGGCGGAAAGAACTACACCCTCTTTCAAAATAACAGTAGGATCAGATAACTCAGGAGAGTCTGCAAAGAAACTCCGAGAGGGCATCCGCCTTAACATTCTTAGTGCCAGGAAGAAAAGAAACCACAAAATTAAAATTTGTGAAAAACAAGGCCCACCTGGCCTGTCTAGGATTAAGTCGCTTGGGTGATTCGAGATAAACCAGATTCTTATGGTCCGTGAGGACCACCACCTGATGTTTGGCTCCTTCCAGCCAATTTCTCCACTCTTCAAAGGCCCACTTCATGGCCAATAACTCCCAATTACCCACGTCATAATTATGTTCAGTTGGAGAAAATTTTCGAGAGAAAAAAGCACAAGGGTTACTTTTAGAGGTCTCTGGATCTCTTTGGGACAAAACGGCACCTGCCCCAATCTCAGAGGCATCAACCCCACCTGAAACAGCAGAGAAACAGCAGAGAAACATCAGGCTGCAGTAGAACAGGAGCGGAAGTGAATCTCTGCTTAAGTTCCTGAAACGCAGAGACTGCCTCAGGAGGCCAATTCACCACATCAGAACCCTTTTTGGTCAAATCAGTCAATGGTTTAACAATACCAGAGAAATTACCAATAAATTTACGATAGTAAAAATTTAGTCTTTAATGAAGTAGGTTGGACCCAATCACAGATGGCGTGAACCTTGACCGGGTCCATTTCAATAACAGACGGAGACAAAATGAATCCCAGAAATGAGACCTTCTGTACGCCAAAAAGACACTTTGATCCCTTCACATACAGTGCATTCTCTCTCAAAATCTGGAACACAGTCCGAACATGTTTCACATGAGAGTCCCAGTCATTGGAAAAAATCAAGATATCATCCAAATAAACAATCAGAAATTTATCCACAAAATCCCTGAAAATGTCATTCATGAAGGACTGGAAGACAGAAGGAGCATTAGTGAGCCCAAAGGGCATCACTAGGTATTCAAAATGCTCCTCTGGGGCATTAAACGCCGTCTTCCATTCATCCCCGTGCTTAATGCGAATAAGGTTATACACCCCCCTGAGGTCAAGCTTGGTAAACCAACTAGCACTTTTCACCCTGGAAAACAGATCAGAAATCAAGGGTAACGGATATTGATATTTCACAGTGATCTTATTCAAGAGACGATAATCAATACACGGTCTCAATGAACCATCCTTTTTGGCTTCAAAGAAAAAACCGGCACCCAAGGGTGAAGAGGATGGTCTGATATGACCCTTCTCCAATGACTCCTTGATATAAGATCGCATAGTATCGTGTTCAGGTACTGACAAGTTAAAAAGGCGACCTTTAGGAAATTTACCACCAGGCACTAATTCAATAGCGCAATCGTAGCTCCTGTGAGGGGGCAAAGATGCAGATTTACTTTCACTAAACACATCCGAAAATTCAGTCAAAAAGTCAAGAACATCCTGAGACTTGGGAGAGGCAGAAAAAACAGGAGTGTACAATAATGTCATGCAGATTATACAGCACCAGAAATTTGCAAATCTCCTGATGATCTGGTTCAACCCTCATTATCACCTGATTAGAAAACTGGGGTTTATTCTCCACCAAAGGGGTAGAATCAATGCCCAGTAGGGGAATAGACTTCCGCAGGGGTATCATGGGAAACCCACAACGTTTGGCAAAGTCACAATCCATCAGGTTAATAGCTGCTCCTGAATCAACAAAAGCCTGAGCAGAAAATGTGGACAGGGAGCAAATCAGGGTCAACAGTCAACAGAAATTTAGTCTGAACACTACCCAAGACAACTGAGTGTGCAAAACGTCTTCCCCGCTTAGGGCAGACTGAAATAGCATGAGAGGCATCACCACAGTAGAAACATAACCCATTGCGCTTTCGAAACTCATGACGCTGAGCCCCAGAAGTCACTCTATCACACTGCATGGGCTCAGAAACTGGCTCACAAGGCCACACTATCTCACGCATACCTCTGCGCTCACGCAAACGTCTGTCAATTTGAATAGCCAATGACATAGAATCATTGAGATCAGAGGGAGCAGGGAATCCCACCATAACATCCTTTACATTCTCTGACAGCCCCTTTCGAAAAAGGGCTGCCAAAGCATCATCATTCCATTTGGTCAGGACTGCCCACTTTCGGAATTTCTGACAGTACAACTCAGCGTCTTCAAGACCCTGATTTAATGCCAAACAAGGTTTTTTCAGCTTGATCAGTGACATTAGGTTCATCGTACAACAACCCCAGAGCCAGAAAAAATGCATCAATATCATTCAAAACAGGATCCCCAGGTGTCAGGGAAAAAGCCCAATCCTGAGGATCGCCGCGCAGGAGAGAGATGACAATTTGAACCTGCTGCGCTGCGTTCCCTGGGGACTTAGATTTTAAGGCAAAAAACAATTTACAATTATTTTTGAAATTCAGAAACTTGGCTCGATCCCCCAAAAACACAATCTGGCATGGGAATCCTAGGTTCCACAAGCGGCAAACCAGCAAGATAGGTAGGAATACTCTGAACCTCAGTGGCAAGCTGATCCACACGGCCAGACAACTGTGCAAACTCCATTGAGAAAAAAAAAATCCTCCTCAGCAACCAGAGAAAAAGAGGGAAAAAATGCAACAGACAGAAAAAAAAAAAAATCTCTGACAACTCTGACTTTTTTTTTTTCCACACTTTTTTTTTCCCTTCTGTGAGTACCATATAATTTTCAGTTATGGCCGGTGATACTGTTATGTTTCGGTAGCTGAGGAGGACAGGAACAACAGCAGGGCAGCCGAACACCTGAGATGTTGGTAACTGATGAGTTGCAGATTCCTAAACTAACGACTAGTGTTGAGCGATACTGCTCGATATCTAAAAATATCGGATCGGAATGGTATCGCCGATATCACTAAATATCGGCGATATCCGATTCCGATACCGGAAGTCCCATGTAAGTCTATGGGAACAAAATATCGCAACTAAAAAAACACTTTATTTCCTTGTAAACACAAAATATACACACTTAGAATACATATATATATATATATATACATGTCATTGTGACATATATATATATATACATATATTTATAGTTTATTCACTTCTACATAGCAAAATAGCCTCTGATTCAATTGCCTGGTAAAGCCGGCATTTGTGAAAAGACAGAAGCACCCGAGGGTCCAGTCGCCACAGAGATGTTTCATCGCACCCAGCGGTGTGACAACTTACTCTCAGGTAAGGAGGAAACACCCCATTGACTCCAACCACTGCATTCAACAGTACACTATGCCAGCTGAGTGTAGGCGGACCCAATGGGATGGTCTAGCTCAGGCTGGTTAGAACAGGGTGTAGCTAGTTGGATGGGAGGGGTTGAGGCAGCCTTATGCTGCATGTCTTTGTAGTAAGAATTGTTTCCTTTCCTGCTTTCTTACTACGTCGCATACTCCACTCTGCTACATCACTCTGCACCATTGCTCTATCTCACATCTATCTGCCCTGGAAGGATACCGTCTTACCTGTACAAGACTTATCACCTAGCTGCACTACACCATCCCTGCCAGAGGACCTGCACAGCAGCGCTGGTCACCCTGACCAGGTACTACAGGTGGCATCACGACAAACTACACAAACATTCTATCATCCCCTGGAAATATCCCACATTCCAGTGAGCGACCAGGGCACGGACATAGCTGTGCTACCCGTCACATCCCCCATAGAAGTCGACGGGCTTGGTGCCGAGTACCCCCAAAACCTGTGGCTCTGTGCGACTCAACTTTGGCGTCACGAACAGGATTCAGAAGCTCGCTATAAGCGAGTCCTGTGTGCCTTAATTGAACTGTTTTTTTGCTTGAGAATTGCAAAAATCATCATAGACTGTATTTGCCATTTTTCCGTCATATCTGCGCCACGAGGCACAGGTGAAGAATAAGGGCGTGCTCTCGTGGGCGTACACTCACTCCGTGGCGCGAAAACGATGTCCGCACACTCTAAATGTTACTGCAATGTAAGATAGTGCCCCACAGCTCTGGAGTTCCGCCTCCTCATCCTCCTCAGTGGGCGGAAACGAACGCGAAGGTCCCGCCTCCCTACAAAAGATGTCGCCTCTCCTGATGCTAATGACACATGTGACTTGGCAGAGATTGCGAATGGACGTGAGCAGAAGTGGGAAGGGATGGAGGAGTCAGAGCTCTCCCCCCACGGAAGCGACCCGATCGCCACGGAGCCACCGTTTGGCACCCGGCCTGGAAACCCTCCTACGCTGGAAGAAGCGGAGGATACCCTGAGAGACCTGGCCCGGCACCGGGAGGAGGTCGCCAGGATGGAAGCGAGCTGGCGGGCCCTAAAACTACAATTGGAGCGGCGCCAATCCCTCTTACCCCCTGAAGTGTCTGTACCGGAAGGTGAGGCACCCGTTCCAGTAGAGGAGGCCGTGCGGGCATCCCAGCCTTTGCAATCTGAACCGGTTGCCAGTATCTCAGTGGAGGCACCCGTTCCAGTAGAGGAGGCCGTGCGGGCATCCCAGCCCTTGCAATCTGAACCGGTTGCCAGTATCACAGTGGAGGCACCCGTTCCTGCAGAAAACGCCGCACCAGCACCCCAGATCCCGCTGTCTGCCCCCATCGCTGAGGCAGAAGAAGCGACACCCGTCCTCATGGAGGAGGCCGCGCAGGCACCAGAGCTCTACCTGCCTGTACCGGAGCCCCGACCGTCATCTGTTCCAGAGCCGGCTGCTTCCGCCACAGGTGAGCGCCGCCAGGACTGGCGGGTGCCAGGAGAGCTGCCGCAAACCGTACATCGTATCTGATCCCATTGTTAAACGTAGAAGACACGATGACATGGACCAAAAATTCCGTGAGCGAGGCTACCCCGAGAGACTACTTAAAGACTCATGTAGAGGAAATATACCACGATCCGCAACGGATAATAAGAATCAGAGGATACCGTTCGTCAATGTTTTTCACCCCTTCAAACAGGGTATTCATCAATGTATTTCAAAACACTGGAATATCTTACAAACAGCCTATCCACAAGTCCCAGAATTTATGAATAAACCTTTGTTTTGTTACAAAAAGTCGGATAATATTAGGAATTTTTTGGTTAGGGCAGACATTGGTACACTTAAAACAGGGCTAACACAGAGAGTGTTACATACTTCTCGGAAAGGGACTTTTCCATGTTTGGGATGTCTGCAATGTTCCAACATTACGAAGGGCGACAGCTTCACACATCCACGAACGGGTCGGAAATTTCCTATTAATGGACATTATACATGCGATTCATCATACGTCATATACTTAATCAAGTGTCCATGCGGTCTCGGATATGTTGGGGAGACCACTCAGCATATCCGTGACCGCATCTCTCAGCATAAATCTACAATTAGATGTGGACTCACCCTGTTACCAGTCCCTGCACATTTTTTGGAGAAAAAACACAATATTGCCCAACTTAGGTATCAAGTGATTGATCATGTCCCAAAAGCAAGAAGAGGTGGCGATAGAATCAAGAAGTTGAAGGAACGTGAATCCTTCTGGATTCACACGTTGAAGACCCTTACGCCTTATGGTCTAAATAGGGAATATGAGCTTACCTATTAATGTATTAATTTACCTGACCCATTGGATATTAGAGATACCGTGATATTAATGGTTCCTTTAGATAGTGAATTTATGACTTGCTTGTTTGGTCTGTAGTCACTACTATCTAGTCCATTGCGATATTAACATGATTAAATTGCCACATTTGTGAGTTCTATTTTTGTTGCGATTGCAATCTTTTATGTGATTTGCGTATTTTTGATAATATATCGTAAACCTTGTCATCTAATGTTACATAACAATCATATTTATATTATCTTGATGAATTTTGTATTCTTTCATATGCCATATCATCCACGTTTCCCTAATAGTATTATGTTTATTTTCTACAGCGTTCTGGCACCGATCCTGTGACGTAATTCTTCTCCTGACCTGCGCACTATTCTCTGGGGGATTCGGCTTTCTTCGGCCTTCTTTCGGCTTTTTTCGGCTTTCTGCACATGCGCACTGCATACCTCACCTTGTTAGTCTGACCCGGAAGTTTTCGGTGTCAGCGTTCACGAGTCACATAAATAGCGGTGCTCGCACCATGGCGCCACAGCTCACTGCCGCATTAGAAACTCCAGGACGTTGTCCTCTTCATTTTTTCATGACTAATAAGGTATGTCTCATGGTTTTTTTTTGGTGGTACATTATATAAGTTTTCATTGGTAACTATATCCATGGTGTTTACCTCTAAGCATCGATATTGATTTTTTTAACCTCCCTTCTGTTTAGTGTGGTTGGCTATGGCATGTGGGTAAATTCATCTTTATTTTCTAAAATACGCATTTTTTCAAATTATCATGATATGGCCATGGCCTCTTATATTTTCTTATATATCGAGTTGAATATTGCTACCATGTTTGTAGTGACTCATTATTATATATTATTAGCGATCATATTGTTTCTTTGACCATATGCTGGCCATAGTTTCATATATACGTTTTTTTACACATTATTATGTGGTGGTCCTCTTAATATACATGCAAGTGTTAAGGCTGCATACTCATATGCATTTTTTCTTTTAATTTGTTATTATTTTCTTTGATTTTTTATTTTTTATTTTTTATTTTGTACGATGTTGTTTGTTTATACATGCTTTTTGTTTTATGACTCATTTTTCATGAAGGAGTACACCATTTCTGATCTGTGCCTCAATTTTGGTGTCTTGTATACATTGAATTTACTGCTCATGCGATACCTTTCCCTTTTTTCTCCCTCCTTTTCCCTCCCTTTATGTTTTGTACATATATATCTAGACTGTTGTCTTATTCTTCATCTATTTGTTTTTTTCTTTATACAGTAAAAGGGTACTTCTTGAAAAAGGCAGATAAAGCTGAAACGTTGAGAAATTATGTACCTACACTTACCTTTGTTCTTCGGAGTATGAGCTGTCATTGTTTCGAATAAAAACTTTGTTTTTGCATCCTATTTACGTCTGGTGTGCCGGATTATATCATTGGTTCCATCGTAAGCTGGCGTTTGATGGTGGAGACATGGAGATGCTGGTGGAGGAGAATTACAACCGGCGTCAGGAGGAAGAGTGGAGACGTCGGGAGCGGGAAGCAGAGCGACAAAGGGAGCAGCGAGAATCCCAAAAGCTTCGGCAACGTCACCTGGAGAAGGACCTGGCAGAGAAGGCATGTATAGAAAGGATAAAAGTACGGTGAGGGAGCCGCGGCGTAAGGGTGCAGTACGGAACTTTAAGTTAAAAGGTGGTTGGGGCTTCATCCAGGAGCCTGGACTTTATTTAGAAGTTTTTGTAACCCGGCGGGACGTGGAGGCTCACCTCCCAGAAGGACACCCGGGGAGGGGCCTGTTGCCAGGAGACTTGGTGACTTACACCCGACACTGGGGTTACAATGGATGGTACGCCCTAAATGTTACCAGGTGCGACCCCTACTCCCCAGAGTGTCAGGAAACTGACAGACCCTACGAGCCTTCAGCCTCCCCCAACCAGGCCTCTGCACAAGTGCCCACCCCACGCCGTAAATCTCCCCAGCCTCCCTCAGTGGTCTCCTCAGCAGCCCCAGCTATGGACATGATAATGATAGCTGGCCCGTACCCGGCGCCTGTTAGGCCCCCTGGGGTTCGTTCAGTCCGGGACATAGGGGTCCAGACCCGGACGGAGATGAAAGAGGTGGCCACACAGACCCAGATAGCGGGTCACGACGTCACTGTACAGGCCACACGACATCATCAGGTCTGGGTGGACCCTCCTGTCACGGATGTTTGGCAAGCTCCAGAACAGTACCAGGTGGTACCTGTAAGAGGCCAGCCAAAGAAGTCTAAATAACCCGGACAGGGTCTCTGTATGTAAATAGTTAAATTATTGATGTACCCGGACGGGTGAATGTTCATAAAAAGAAGTTTATTGTTGCCTTAATATACCCAGGTTGGGTAATGGTTTGATGTACCCGGACGGGTGAATGTTCAGAAGAACAAGTTTATTGTTGCCTTAATATACCCAGGTTGGGTAATGGTGTTTCACTGTAATCAAAATGTTGAACTTTGAAGCCATGAACTGTACTGGCTCACAAACTTTTCTGTAAATAGTTGGCACTTAGGTGCTCCATCTTGGTTTTACAAAAAACTTAACTGTGCACTATTTTCAACTACCTCAGAAACTAAAAACCCGTTTGGTGTGGCCGAAAGTGAGGTCTGCTCAAGGAAAGTCTTGCAGCCCACCCAAGACCACAGTTGGAGGTTTGGAGCGGATCCTCCACAAGCACAAGTAAAGGACACTGTGAAGTTACCCCGGTGGGGGTAGTCCTAAGAAGTCTCCACGAACTTCGGCACTAATGCTATTTTCACTTTTGTTGAATATGTATTTATTAACACACATGTATAACACATATCAAGGGTATGAACAGTAACAAAACATGTCACATAATATAAGCCATTTGCACTTTTGTAATGTTATTATTAAAAATTTTATTATGCAACGTTTAACTTGAAGTGTTTCCTGCTTTCTTACTACGTCGCATAGTCCACTCTGCTACATCACTTTGCACCATTGCTCTATCTCACATCTATCTGCCCTGGAAGGATAGTGTGTTACCTGTAGAAGACTTTTCACCTAGCTGCACTACACCATCCCTTCCAGAGGACCTGCACAGCAGCGCTGGACACCCTGACCAGGTACTACAGGTGGCGTCACGACAAACTACACGAACATTCTATCATCCCCTGGAAATATCCCACATTCCAGTGATCGCCCAGGTCACGGACTGAGCTGTGCTACTCGTGACATCCCCATAGAAGTCGACGTGATCGGTGCCGAGTACCACCAAAACCCCTGTCTCTGTGCGACTCAACTTCCCTCACTGTGCTGGCACTTTACATTTACAATGCCTCTGGGTTTTTTTTTTGGGGGGGTGGGGAACATTCAGACTTTTGCTATGGGGCCCCATGATTTATATGTACGCCCCTGCTGCTGAGGCATGGTATTTAAGGCTGTTAACCCCTTCAAGACCCAGCCTATTTTGACCTTAAAGACCTTGCCATTTTTTGCAATTCTGACCAGTGTCCCTTTATGAGGTAATAACTCAGGAACGCTTCAACGGATCCTAGCGATTCTGAGACTGTTTTTTCGTGACATATTGGGCTTCATGTTAGTGGTAAATTTAGGTTGATAATTTTTGCGTTTATTTGTGAAAAAAATGGAAATTTGGCGAAAATTTTGAAAATTTCGCAGTTTTCAAATTTTGAATTTTTATTCTGTTAAACCATAGAGTTATGTGACACAAAATACTTAATAAATAACATTTCCCACATGTCTACTTTACATCAGCACAATTTTGGGAACAAAATTTTTTTTTGTTAGGAAGTTATAAGGGTTAAAAGTTGACCTCATTTTTACAGCAAAATTTACAAAACCATTTTTTTTAGGGACCACCTCACATTTGAAGTCACTTTGAGGGGTCTATATGGCAGAAAATACCCAAAAGTGACACCTTTATAAAAACTGCACCCCTCAAGCTACTCAGAACTACATTCAAGAAGATTATTAACCCTTCAGGTGCTTCACAGGAACTAAAGCAACGTGGAAGGAAAAAATGGACATTTTAATTTTTCCAACAAAAATTTTCTTTTAGCATCATTTTTTTCATTTTCACATGGGCAACAGGATAAAATGGATTCTAAAATTTGTTGAGCAATTTCTCCTGAGTACACAGATACCTCATATGTGGTCATAAACCACTGTATGGGCGCACGGCAAGACTCAGAAGGGAAGGAGCACCATTTGACTTTTTGAATGGAAAATATGCTGGAATATTTAGCGGTTGCCATGTCGCATTTGGAGAGTCCCTGTGTGCCTAAACATTGGAGCTACCCCACAAGTGACCCCATTTTGGAAACTAGACCCCCTAAGGAACTTATCTAGATGCTAGTGAGCACTTTGAACCCCCAGGTGCTTCACAAATTGATCCTTAAAAAAAAGAAAGTACTTTTTTTTCACAAAAATTTTCTTTTAGCCTCAGTTTTTTCATTTTCACAAGGGCAACAGATAAATTGGATCCTAAAATTTGTTGGGCAATTTCTCCTGAGTACACAGATATCTCATATGTGGTCATAAACCACTTGTTTGGGCGCACGGCAGGCTCAGAAGGGAAGGAGCGCCATTTGACTTTTTGAATGGAAAATATGCTTGAATATTTAGCGGTTGCCATGTCGCATTTGGACAGTTCCTGTGTGCCTAAACATTGGAGCTCCCCCACAAGTGACCCCATTTTGGAAACTATACGCCCTAAGGAACTTATCTAGATGCATAGTGAGCACTTTGAACCCCCAGGTGCTTCACAGAATTATAACGCAAGCCTGAAAATAAAAAAATCATTTTTTTTCACAAAAAATGATTTTTTAGCCCACTTTTTTTATTTTCACATGGTTACAGGAAAATTGGACCCCAAAAGTTGTTGGTCCATTTTTCCTGAGTACGCTAGTACCCATATGTGGGAGGAAACCACTGTTTGGGCCACGTCAGGGCTCGGAAGGGATGTAGTGACTTTGAAATGCGACTTGATGGAATGTTGCGGGCATTTGTTACGTTTGCAGAGTCCCATGATGTGCCTAAACATAGAACCCCCCAAGTGACCCTATTTTGGAAACTAGACCCCGCAAAGAAGTTATCTAGATGTGTGGTGAGCACTTTGAACCCCCAAGGGCTACACAGAAGTTTATAACGCCCGGGCATGAAAATAAAAAAATCATATTTTTTCCACAATCAGGATCTTTTAGTCCCCAATTTTTTTATTTTCCCAAGGGTAACATGAGAAATTAGACACCAAAAGTTGTTGTCCAATTTGTCCTGAGTACGCTGATACCCCATATGTGGGAGAAAACTACTGTATGGGCACACGTCGGGGCTCGGATGGGAAGTAGTGACGTTTTGAAATGCCCACTTGATGGAATGGTCTTCAGGCGTCATGTTACGTTTGCAGAGTCCCTGATGTGCCTAAACAGTAGAAACTCCCACAAGTGACCCCATTTTGGAAACTAGATCCCCTAAGGAACTCCTATAGATGTGTGATAAGCACTTTGAATCTCCAAGTCCTTCACAGAAGTTTATAACGCAGAGCCGTGAAAATATAAAATCATTTTTTTTCCACAAAAATAATTTTTTAGTCCCCAATTTTTTTTCCCAATGTTAACAGGAGAAATTAGAACCCCCAAAGTTGTTGTGCAATTTTTCCCGAGTATGCTGATACCCCATATGTGGGGATAAACCACTGTTGGGCATACGTCGGGGCTTGGAATAAAGGGAGCACTGTTTGACTTTTTGAACGCAAAATTTGCAGGAATCAATGGTGGCGCCATGTCGCGTATGGAGACCCCCTGATGTGCCTAAATAGTGGAAATCCCTCAATTCTAACTCCAACCCTAACCCCAACACACCCCTAACCCCAACCCTAACCCCTACACACACCTAACCCTAATACAAACCCTAACCATAACCCTAACCCCAACACACCCCTAACCCTAATCCCAACTCTAACCATAAACCTAACCACAAGCCTAACCCTAATTCCAACCCTAACCCTAATTCCAACCCTAACCCTAATTCTAACCTTAACCCTAATGCTAACCCTAACCCTAAGGCTGGGTTCATATTGCGTTTTACCAGCCCGTTCAACACGTAGTGTTGACCGGCTGGTAACGGTATAGCATAACGCGATCGCGTTATGCTATACCCGCTAGCGCAGATGAATCAGCAGATGATTCATATGTGCTAGCGGTGACGGAGCCCAGACGCTGCAGCCCGTGTCCGAGGCTCCTTCACTGAATGACGGCACGTCGCGAGGATCCCCAGCAATATACGCCGCGGATCCGCAGCAAAATCAGCCGCGGATCAGCAGCAATATCCGCCGCGGATCAGCAGCAATATCCGCCGCGGACCAGCAGCAATATCTGCCGCGGATCCGCAGCAGAATCAGCCGCGGATCAGCAGCAAAATCCGCCGCGGTTCAGCAGCAACATCCGCCGCGGATCAGCAGCAAAATCCGTCGCGGATCACCAGTAATATCCGCCGCGGATCCGCAGCAAAATCAGCCGCGGATCAGCAGCAAAATCCGCCGCGGATCAGCAGCAAAATCTGCCGCGGATCAGCAGCAATATCCTCCGCGGATCAGCAGCAATATCCGCCGCGGATCAGCAGCAAAATCCGCTGCGGATCAGCAGCAATATCCGCCGCGGATCCGCAGCAAAATCAGCCGCGGATCCGCAGCAACATCCGCCGCGGATCCGCAGCAAAATCCGCCGCGGATCAGCAGCAAAATCCGCCGCGGATCAGCAGCAAAATCCGCCGCGGATCAGCAGCAAAATCCGCCGCGGATCAGCAGCAAAATCCGCCGCGGATCAGCAGCATAATCCGCCGCGGATCCGCAGAAAAATCCGCCGCGGATCAGCAGCAATATCCTCCACGGATCCGCAGCAAAATCCGCCGCGGATCCGCAGCAAAATCCGCCGCGGATCAGCAGCAAAATCCGCCGCGGATCAGCAGCAAAATCCGCCGCGGATCCGCAGCAAAATCCGCCGCGGATCAGCAGCAATATCTTCCGCGGATCAGCAGCAATATCCGCCGCGGTTCAGCAGCAATATCCGCCGCGTATCCGCAGCAAAATCCGCCGCGGATCAGCACAATATCTTCCGCGGATCAGCAGCAATATCCGCCGCGGTTCAGCAGCAATATCCGCCGCGGATCCGCAGCAAAATCAGCCGCGGATCCGCAGCAAAATCAGCCGCGGATCCGCAGCAAAATCCGCCGCGGATCCGCAGCAAAATCCGCCGCGGATCAGCAGCAAAATCCGCCGCGGATCAGCAGCAAAATCCGCCGCGGATCAGCAGCAAAATCCGCAGCGGACCCGCAGCAAAATCCGCCGCGGACCCGCAGCAAAATCCGCCGCGGACCCGCAGCAATATCCGCCGCGGATCCGCAGCAATATCCGCCGCGGATCCGCAGCAAAATCCGCTAGGTAAAAAAAAAAATTCTTTATTTTTTTATTTGTCCCTACCTATGATAAAGGGGGGGTTCATTTACTTTTTTTTATTTTGATCACTGTGACAGTTTATCACAGTGATCAAAATAAATTTTTGAACACTGGGGGGCGCACTGCCCATGCGCCGGCCGGCGGGCGCACTGCGCATGCGCCCGCCATTTTCCAAGATGGCGGCGCCATGAAGAAGCCCGGGCGGACGCTGGGACCGATCCAGGGACATCGGTGGATCGGGAGAGGTGAGTAGAGGGGTCGGAAGGTTAGGGGGGGATAGGAAGGTGGGGGCAGCGGAGGCCAGGACGAGGGGAGCTGTTAGTGGCGGCGGTGACCGACCGCTGCCATCTTTCGGTGGCGGCGGCCGATCGCCGCCGTGAGTACGTGTGGGGGGGTCAGGGCTCGGTGTCCAGCCATGGCAGATGCTATTGCAGCATCGGCCATGGCTGGATTGTAATATTTCACCAATTAAATTGGTGAAATATTACACATTGCTCTGATTGGCTGTTTCACTTTTAACAGCCAATCAGAGCGATCGTGGCCACGGGGGGGTTAAGAAAACCCCCCTGTGGTGAAGCACAAAGGGTCCTGTAACTGCGGGTCGGGTGACCTTTGAGTGACCCCGGTCTCCCGGCCCGCAGGGACGAGATCCTTTCATGACGCAGGGTATGCGTCATAGGTCGGAATGGCACCGACTTTCATGACGCATACGCTGTGTCAAAGGTCGGGAAGGGGTTAAGGAGCCAATATCCATGGACCTTGCCAGCAGCGTCGGACTGGAGTACCTTGGGCCCACCAGAGAAAAATTATTCTTGGGGCCCACCATCATACTTCCCAACCTTTGAAGAAGGGAAAGAGGGACAAAGGCTGTGGCACGCTGTGCCTGCTGCAGCAAATTTTAGGCCATGCCACGTTGCACCACAGACTGTCCAGGAGTTGGTGGATGCTTTAGTCCAGGTGTGGGAGGAGATCCCTCACGAGACCATCCGTCGCGCTCATCAGGAGCATGGCCAGAAGTTGTAGGGAGGTCATACAGCATACCTCCCAAATTTGGAAGACAGGAAAGAGGATTAAAGGCTGCGGCGCGTGTTGCGCGCCGCTGAAAATTTTAGGCCACGCCCCGACAACACCCATTTCACAGCTAATCACACCCATATCCTTGCCCCAAGCGTAACCATTTAGCACTGCTGATCACACTGACTGGTAATGAGGGCACAGTGGCTGGTACTGAAGAAAAGAAAGAAAGAGCAGTGAGAGAGAAAGAACAAACAGAGAAAGAAAGAGAGGAAAGAAAGAAAAGAGAGAAAGAAAGAACAGAGAGAAAAAAGAACAGAGAGCGAGAAGGAAAGAACAGAGAGCGAGAAAGAAAGACTAGAGAGAGAGCCATAGGCGTAGCTAGGGTTTTGGTTTAGTGGGGGCAAAACTTCTGAGTGGGCCCATCATCAGAGAACCTCAGCAAATGACCGCGCTGTTGGCCAAAATAATCTATATATAAAAAGACCAATATTGATATTACCGCCATATGGTCTGTGTTAAATAATACCAGTCCTACAGAACATATAATAGATTACAGCACAGGTACAGATAATGACTTACCGCTGATGTTCTTTCTAATGGAATTGTTCACTTTTCATGTCTTTTCCATCTGGCCCACACCGACATGACGACTTCTCCAGCCAGGACTCGACTGCACCCCCATTAAAAAAAAATAAAAAAAAAACTCACCTCCCGGCTCCTGTGCTGCTCACTATTCTCCCTCTCAGCGTCTGACAGCGGGCTCCGGCAGGTGATGTTATTGCGCCCGCTGTCATACGCTGAGAGGGGGATTATGGGAGAGAAGGAGCGCTCGCTCCTTCTCTCGCCATGCGGTCAGCTTTATCGGCTGGATGCCGATACAGCTGACCCTCCGATGACGGGTGGAGGGCCCACTGCTGGCACCGGGCCCCCCCAACGCCTGTTCAGGCCCCATAGCTTCCGGGCGGCAGAGCAGGGAGAGCGATTCTCCCTGCTCTGCCGCAGAATGTAACTGTATTGTAGCTCCGGGTGGGCCCCCTCAGAGCGCGGGCCCCGGGGCCACCGCCCCCTCTGCCCCGCGACCTATCCTTTCAAATCAGGGCCCACCACGCAGGAGCTGGGGCCCACCGTAGGTTTCTCCGGTGTCCCGGTGCCTCAGTCCGACCCTGCTTGCCAGCCTGATAATACCAGGCCACAGCAGTCTGCATATCTTGGCTGGTTAACAAAAATAGGGGATCCCCTCGAAAAAAATTTGGCGTGGGGTCCCCCCTATTTTTGTTAACCAGCCAGATGAAGCAGACTGCTGAGGCCTGGTTTTTCAGGCTGGTAAGGATCCAATATCCATGGACCTTGCCAGCCTGATAATACCAGGCCACAGCAGTCTGCTTAGCTTGGCTGGTTAACAAAAATAGGGGATCCCCTCGAAAAAAAAACGGCGTAGGGGTCCCCTATTTTTGATAACCAGCCAAGTAAAATGCAGACTGCTGCGGCCTGGTATTAAAAGACTGTCAAGGCCCATGGATTTTGGCCCTCAACAGCCTGATAATACCAGGCTACAGCAGCCCCACATTTGGCGCATCAAAAGATGTGCCAATTGTGGCACTTTACCCGGCTCTTCCCACTGCCCTGTAGCGGTGGCAAGTGGGGTAATAAGGGGTTAATGTCACCGTTGATTGCACGGTGAGAATAAGCCCGGTTAATAATGGAGAGGTGTCAATAAGACACCGATCCATTATTAATTCCAAAGTTTTTAAATGTATAAAAAAAAAGACACAGCAAGAAAAAAGTATTTTAATGAAATAAAAAAGACAACACAGTTTTCATTAATTTTATTATACTCTCATTCCTGCGACGCCATCGATCTCCTGTAAAAAAAGAAAAAAAACAAAACAACAGTATACCACCTGTCCGACGCAGTCCATAGTAACGACTGTCCCACGACGATCCAGCTCTGCTACATCGCAATGACAGGCAGAGCCTGTCATCTCGACGCAGCACATCTGATTACCTGCTTCCCCGGCGGTGACGTCATCGGACTGACTGCTTTACGGCCGGGATTACCCAGCAGTCACTGCAGTTACCGCGAGAAACTGCATGTGAACGCCGGGGAAAGATGATGGCGGCCATCAAGCAGCCAGATTGCCACTCCTCGCTGAAAGGTTCAGTACTGTCTGTAACCACCAGAGGGAGCCTCTGCTCAGAAACCAACTCCAGCACATTCATAACAGTACTCATTCTATTAGGCCATCTATACTAAGCTCCACCAGCGTTCAAATAACTATGAATTTTTAGCTGCATCTTGCCTGTAAAATAATTTGGGACATAGTAGCAGTGAGTGGTACTCATTCTATTAGGCCATCTATACAAAGCTCTACCAGCGTACAAATAACTACGAATTTTTAGCTGCATCTTGCCTGTAAAATAATTTGGGGCATAGTAGCAGTGTTTGGTACTCATTCTATTAGGCCATCTATACTAAGCTCCACCAGCGTTCAAATAGCTATGAATTTTTAGCTGCATCTTGCCTGTAAAATAATTTTGGGCACAGTAGCAGTATGTGGTACTCATTGTCAGGCACACCGCACTGCACTTGCTCACTGAGCCAGTGCGCGTGTCCTGAGTGAACAAACTGTGCCCAAAGATACCTGTATAGCAGAGCCGCAGCAGGGAAGACGTGTGCTTCTGTGGAACAGGACCTTCCGCAGCATGTGACTGCCAAGGGGCGGAGCCGGCCACACGTCTCTCAGAGGCAGCAGAAGCAGATAGAGAATGCTTCAGGCTGGAGGACCTGCAGGCACGTGACTGCCTAGGGGCGTGGCCTAAGCTCCAGAGATCTATGAGGTAAAGGAAAACTCCTAGAAGGGTAACTACGAAATAAAGTTACCAAGAGACATAGACAGAATGGATAGTCAGGATAGCCAGGTCATACACAGAGGGAGCAACCCAGTACAAAAGGAGCAGGCAGAGGAAAACCAGAACACAGCCAAGGGGTCATACACAGAGGGAGCAACGCAGTACAAAAGGGACAGGCAAAACTCGTAACAGGGACACAGCCAAATTAGAACCAGACAGACAAAACGTAGCACAGGCACAACGCACTGGCACAAGCACAGGGTCAGACACACTCAGCCAAAGGTCAGAGTATAAACGACAAAGACTGGCTTCACAGTGAGGCTATAAAAAGCCTCCCAGGACCCAGAAAGAGGCCAACCAAGTTAACCCCGCGACTACTTGATCCAAGAACCCAGTAAACCATGACACTCATTCTATTAGGCCATCTATACTAAGCTCCACCAGCGTGCAAATTACTACAAATTTTTATCTGCATCTTGCCTGTAAAATAATTTGGAGCATAGCAGCAGTGTGTGGTACTAAATCTATTAGGCCATCTATACTAAGCTCCACCAGCGTTCAAATAACTACGAATTTTTAGCTGCATCTTGCCTGGACAATAATTTTGGGCATAGTAGCAGTGTGTGGTACTCAATCTATTAGGCCATCTATACTAAGCTCCACCAGCATTCAAATAACTGCAAATTTTTGGCTGCATCTTGCCTGTAAAATAATTTGGGGCATAGTAGTTGTGTGTGGTACTCATTCTATTAGGCCATCTATACAAAGGTCCACCAGCATTCAAATAACTACAAATTTTTAGCTGCATTTGCCTGTAAAATAATTTGGGGCATAGAAGCAGTGTGTGGTACTCATTCTATTAGGCCATCTATACTAAGCTCCACCAGTGTTCAAACAACTACGAATTTTTAGCTGCATCTTGCCTGTAAAATAATTTGGGGCACAGTAGCAGTGTGTGGTACTCATTCTATTAGGCCATCTATACAAAGCTCCACCAGCGTTCAAATAACTACAAATTTTTAGCTGCATTTGCCTGTAAAATAATTTGAGACATAGTAGCAGTGTGTGGTACTCATTCTGTTAGGCCATCTATACTAAGTTCCACCAGCGTTCAAACAACTACGAATTTTTAGCTGCATCTTGCCTGTAAAATAATTTTGGGCATAGTAGCAGTGTGTGGTACTCATTCTATTAGGCCATCTATACAAAGCTCCACCAGCGTTCAAATAACTACGAATTTTTAGCTGCATCTTGCCTGTAAAATAATTTGGGGCATAGTAGCAGTGTGTGGTACTCATTCTATTAGGCCATCTTTACAAAGCTCCATCGTTCAAATAACTACAAATTTTTAGCTGCATCTTGCCTGTAAAATAATTTTGGGCATAGTAGCAGTGTGTGGTACTCATTCTATTAGGCCATCTATACTAAGCTCCACCAGCGTTCAAATGACTACGAATTTTTAGCTGCATCTTGCCTGTAAAATAATTTGGGGCATAGTAGCAGTGTGTGGTACTAATTCTATTAGGCCATCTTTACAAAGCTCCATCGTTCAAATAACTACGAATTTTTAGCTGCATCTTGACTGGAAAATAATTTGGGGCATTGTAGCAGTGCGTGGTACTCATTCTATTAGGCCATCTATACTAAGCTCCACCAGCATTCAAATTACAACAAATTTTTAGCTGCATCTTGCTTGTAAAATAATTTAAGGCATAGTAGTAGTATGTGGTACTCAGTCTATTAGGCCATCTATACTTAGCTCCACCAGCGTTCAAATTGCTACGAATTTTTAGCTGCATCTTGCCTGTAAAATAATTTGGGGCATAGTATCATTGTGTTGTACTCATTCTATTAAGCCATCTATACTAAGCTCCACCAGCGTTCAAATAACTACGAATTTTTAGCTGCATCTTGCCTGGACAATAATTTTGGGCATAGTAGCAGTGTGTGGTACTCAATCTATTAGGCCATCTATACAAAGCTCTACCAGCGTACAAATAACTACGAATTTTTAGCTGCATCTTGCCTGGACAATAATTTTGGGCATAGTAGCAGTGTGTGGTACTCAATCTATTAGGCCATCTATACTAAGCTCC
>JARQOD010009601.1:0-30704 GCA_033576555.1 Oophaga sylvatica
TGTATTAGGCACCAAAGACTTCATTTTTAGTCTCATCTATCAAATATATTCTCCCGTATTTCACAGTTTGTCTTAATGTTATTGACAAACTTTAAAAGCGCTTAAAAAATGCTTTTTTGTTCAGCAATGGAGACTTGTGTGGTGAGCGTGCATACAGCCAAGGGGGTTTTTGTGCATTACTTATTGTTTTCTTTAAAAAACAATTGTACCTGCTGATTCCAGTCCTTCTGTAGCTCTCCACAATGGTCCTGGGCTTTTTTGACAACTCTTCGTTAATTCTTTTCACTCCTCGTCTGAAATTTTTGGGGGAGAATCTTTAGGTAAAAATGATTTTTTTTTTCACTTATGGATTACTCCAACAGGTCACTGTAACCTTCAGTGGGTTAAAGAAATTTTCTGTAACCAATGCCACCCGTATGTTTTGCAACAAAAGGTTGCGAAGGTCTTGAGAGCTCACGGTTTTTGCCCATCATGAAGTTTTTGTGGGGCCCACCTTAGAAACGAGACCCTTTTCATAGGCCATCTTTTGAAACAAGCTATATAATTTTGTCACTAAGTGGCAGAATTGCCTTCTAATTACTGACAGATTTCATCCAGTGTCATGACTTTCCATGGCTTTTTTGCACCTCTCTTCCTTCATTGTGTTAAATACTTTTTCCCTCTTCATTGTTACATTTAAACTTAATCAGGGACATCTAGGGTTTGATTTCTTTGTGTGGATTGATGGTTTTACCGAAAAACGGGTGAGAATTTCATGTCAAGAACCTTTTAAATGAATATTTACGTAGAAAATTGGAAGTATTAATTAGTTACTTCCCCCACTGAATGTTAATGTGGTATACCTCAGGGCTATACTTGTGGTAGGAGGGCACATCTGGGAGGGGAAGGAAGGATTCAATCTTATTTGTTTCGGGGTTTAGATGGTTTTTTTTTTTTAAAACTAGTGATTTTCTCGTCTTTTTGCCTTGTTGAAATTAAGAGTGAAGAGGGACTTTACCTAATTTTTGCCCATTACCCCTAAAAATGAAATAAACTTGTTACCTAAGCCCAAACCTAATGCATGCTGCTTATGGTTTTGCTGTTTATCCAAATTTTTATTAGGGTTTTGACGGGAGTCTGCATTTCAAGTGGAACAGATTCCCATAGAACAGAAGATTCCCGCACAGACCCAACGTCCTTCATACGGTGAGCACTGCTTCTTTTACTATGTTCTTTTATTAGATCTGTCTCCTAAGCTTTAACTACCTGGGGCATTATAATGAACTTTGGATTTGTAATTGTCTATGATTTGATTCAGTATTTTATTAAATGTTGCCAGGTTTGTATACGATGAGTGCGTCCATACTGAGTGGTTGGAAGAGGCAGGTTCCCTGTAGTCCAGACAACATTTAGGATGTCTTCACACACAGCTCAAAATGCTGCATTTTAATCTTTAATTTCTGTCATTTCTGTGGCAGAGAAATGCAGCAGTAAAATGTTTACTTGGGAAAATATCAATTTCAAGACCTAACATTTTTATTTTTACCAATTTTCATGGAGATTTTTCATCTCCATATCCTTTGGATGAGATGCACACCGCACAATCTCTCCGGTGTGCGGCGGGTGCGTGACCGCAAGTATGTGATTTGCATACAAACGGTCACAAAAAAACTAGACGTACACAGCAAGTGTATTACGCAAGGCCAAACATAGTCTAGTCGGAATGTGCCTGAAATATGCAAATTACATACTTGTGGTCACAAGACCACCCGCTTCCAGCGCCAGCATCGGGGAATCCTGACAGCACGCAGTCTGTACGGTGTGAGAATTCAGAAATGTGCAGTCATGTAGAGTACCCAAGGCTGGACAAACCACTTTAAACTAATAGTGATTATACGTCTACATGAAATAACGTCACTTTTCTTGAACTTTTTAATGCATCGAATTTTCTGAGCAAACCAATGTGGGAACATGGCCAAAGATGAAATGTTTGTAGTGCCGCTCACTTGCTAACTACAATTATCTTGTTTTTGCCTTTTTCTTTTTCAGGACTCCTGTAATTGCTGGTGGTATATTTGTGATTGACAAGTCATGGTTCAACCAGTTAGGAAAGTACGATACTCAGATGGACATTTGGGGAGGAGAAAACTTTGGTGAGTTTGTTAGTTTTGTGTTTTCTGGAGCGATTGTACAAATGTAGGTGTGAGGTTGCTTGGCAGCGTAAGCGAATTTGTGCACTGGGTATTTCTTATGGAGAGCCACAGCAGTCGAGTAGGCGGAAAAGTATCACTGCTGATCACAGCCTTGTAATACAGTGTCAGATGTGATTTATATTTATCAGGAGATGTTTTCTGCATAAAGAGACCAAACAGACCAATTTTTTTTTAAGGCCTTCGGGGGGGGGGGGGATTCATCTTCAGAAGACTTACATGAATTCTTAAGTGGGCATAACGTCAAATTAGGGCAAAGGAGAATAGATGACTTTGTGTTCCTCAGCCAGTAGAAAGACAACTATTTTATTATGCGATAAAGCTGTCTGCCCAGAATAAGGGCCATTTATACGGCCAATAATGCACAGAAGATTTGTATGGATTTATAAAATAAAAATATACAAACTTGCACATCAGAACCGGTTAGTTCCCTATCCTCTTAGTAATTAATTTTAGGTCTTCACTTATGATTTTTTTTTGTAATTTTTTTTATAGAAAGGATGATTTTTTCACTAAATAAAGGTCAGATCCAGAGGTGGACATAACATTGGTGCAACCTGTACAGCCAGCGGCCCAAAAAGTTATGGGCTACCACTACCACCTCCAAATCAGGTGGACTTGTGCATTTATGATGATATATTGGACTGTGAAGGGCTCATATATAATTTTGCACTGTCTGACAGATTGTAAGATGATTTTGCTGGTACAGGTAGGTTCACACGACCGATGTCTCCACATACGTGAAAAATGGACCGATAAACCTTTGATCAAATTGACATCAGTTTTTCTCATACAAGGAGAGAGAAAAACAAAAAACCAAAAGTTTCTCCACCTTCTCCTTTATATCTGTATTATAAAAATTTAATTACGGAATATTATATATTTTATTCATTGCCGATTTTGATTAACCCTTCATATCAAAATTGGACACGTCTCTGATTTTTTTCCGTGGACTACTCGGTCTGAGAAAAAAATCGGAATGTGCACAGCCCAATAGAAGGTACAAGGATAGCACTTGTACTAGAAAATCGGCTGTGTGCACCGATATACAGATTTCCATTTATTCTTTATTTATTGGATATAAAATCGGAGAGCAAACAAGCAAACACAATTGATTACGACCTGTGTATGCGAACATTTTTCCCTGCCCTAAATCCGGAAGCCTCTGCGTGTACGGACTCACGCTGTCTTCCTTGCTGCCTGCTTTCTCTGGGGATGAAAGTGTTGCTTTTCTCGTGACTATAAACAGAGGATAGTAAATGATCTTTGCGTGTATTTGTCATATTCTGTCGTACCGGCTGCTGATGAGTAATCACTAAAGCCGCAATGATGGAAAACGTAACCTCGGTATTCATTTGCTAGTTTTGGACCCATTTATCTCTTGCACCATAAAATACGGATGAATCATTCTTCCAGCTATTTATCTGCCTTCGTCTCCCCATAAATCTTATGATTTGTAGCAAATGTGTGGGTGAAGCTGCCGCCTCCTCTGTGTGTCTGTGATTTTTATTACACTTTATTAACTTGGCAAAAAAAAAAAAGAGAGATTTAAAGCTCCATAACTGCAGAATAGTAAATGTGCGCAGTTTACATAGATGATGGGCTATAAAACGGTTAACCCGATGTGTACCAAAGACTTCTGTGACGGAAATGTCTTTTAATAAAGTAATCTTGTTACCTATGGCAACCAGAGTATATATTGTATTCTCCGCATTAGAAAAATGTAGGCTGCAGATGAAATCAGCCTAGACTGGTTTTTATTAGCAACACTGCCATGTTCAGTGGATCTCTGGTTGGGAAGCATTGGTATATACCCTGATAGGAGTGTAGCTGGGAAAGGGGTGAGCGGGCAACTAAAGTGCGTGCTGCGTGCCACCACCACTTTGCCTTGTCTAGGGTATTTAGACACAGGGCTATTGCAGCAAACGCAATAATTTCCCCATTTTTGTCATGGTCTGGAGGACTGTATGCATCCATGTATTACAGAACACTGCATTGAGTACAATGGGCGCTATGTACTGCAGCCTCATAAAAAAGTGGGCTTACACTTGCCAACCTTGGACCTAAAACGGCTGGCAATCGTCTCATTCTAACTAGTTGGTCATTTAATAGCCTGTTTAGATACGCCGCCGACCGCCCTTGATGCACACAATACAAACATTAATGATCAGATTATCCTGTGCACAGTAGAGAATCATTGTTCTTAGCAGCACATCACTTGTTACATAAGTTGATGTGCTGCCAAGAACAATAATTTTTAATTGTCGGGTTATTGACAGCTCATGGACATTCACTCTTAGCAATGCTTGTTCCTGGATGACCGGCCACTGGTAATGCACCCTTAGTGTATAAGAGCATTGTTAGCATTTAGTTAAGGAATATCCTGGAATAAATATTTTTTTTTCCATGCACCACTCCAATGTTTTTATTGTTTATAATTCAGGCGCCATCTCAGCACTTTCCGTCACCACTCTGGTCCATTACAACATCTTGTGACTGCAACTTCTGATTGACGGGAAAGTTAGAGGTGACGGTCACAAGCTCTCAGTGTAAGTCTATAAGATCATCATTCTGTCTCTCATAGACTTACAATGAGTTGTGACTTTCGGCTTCCCCAGCAAACACTGGAGTGATCCGGCAGCCTACAACCTGCGGTCGATGACTGGAGCGCCGCCAATAACAGAAAAGATGGCAGCTGGTGATATGAGACTAAGTATAGGGAACTTAGATTAATTGCACCACTCCAGGGGTAAAATAAAAACTGCTGGAGAGGTGCTCTAATTACAATCTGACTGGGCATTGACTTCACATCAATGCTGCAGCCTTTTCTCTAGCAATCACATAGGAATCAAGTAACATAGTAACAAAGTTATTAAGGTTGAAGGAAGACTTTAAGTCCATCTAGTTCAACCAATATCCTACCTAACCTGCCCTAACATGTTGATCCAGAGGAAGGCAAAAAAACCCATGTGGCAACAGTAAGCTTCACATTGGGGAAAAAAATTCCTTCCCTACTCCACATACGGCAATCAGACTAGCTCCCTGGATCAACGCAGTATCTAGGAAACTAGTGAATATAGCCTGTAATATTATACTTTTCAAGAAAGGCATCCAGTCCCTTCTTAAATTTTAGTAAGGAATCACTCATTACAACATTAGACGGCAGAGAGTTCCTAGTCTCACTGCTCTTACAGTAAAGAATCTGCATCTGTGATTATGACTAAACCTACTTTTCTCCAGACGTAGAGGATGCCCCCTTGTCCCGTCACAGGTCTAAGAGTAAAAAGATCATTAGAAAGGTTTTTGTATTGTCCCCTCATATATTTATACATTGTAATAAGATCACCCTAAGCCTTCGTTTTTCCAAACTAAATAACCCCAAGTGTAATAACCTGTCTGGTATTGCAGACCCCCAGTTCTCTAATAACCTTGGTCGCTCTTCTCTGCACCAGTCCAGTTCAGCTATGTCTTTCTTATACATTGGAGACCGGAACTGTACACAGTATTCTAAGTGTGGTCGCACCAGTGACTTGTATAGAGGAAAATTATGTTCTCCTCATGAGCATCTATGCCCCTTTTAATGCATCCCATTATTTTATTTGCCTTTGCAGCTGCTGCCTGACACTGGCCACTAAATGTGAGTTTGTCGTCCATCCATACACCCAGGTCTTTTTCAGTGACAGTTTTGCCCAGTGTTTTACAATTAAGCACATAATTATACATCTTGTTTGTTCTACCCAAGTGCATGACCTTACATTTATCCCCATTAAAGCTCATTTGCCATTTATCAGCCCAAGCTTCTAGTTTACATAAATCATCCTGTAATATAAAATTGTCCTCTTCTGTATTTATTACCCTGCAGAGTTTAGTGTCATCTGCAAATATTGAAATACTACTCTGTATGCCCCCTACAAGGTCATTAATAAATAGTTAAAGGAAGCGGCCCCAATACTGACCCTGTGGTACCCCACTGCTAACCGTGACCCAGTCCGAGTGTGCTCCATTAATAACCACCTTTGTTTTCTATCCATGAGCCAGTTCTTAACCCACTTACACATATTTTCCCCTATCCCCATTGTTCTCATTTTATGTATCAACCTTTTGTGTCGCACTGTATCAAAAGCTTTTGAGAAGTCCATGAACACCACGTCCACTGCATTCCTTGGTCCAGTCCTGAACTTACCCCTTCATAAAAGCTTATCAGATTAGTCTGACAAGAACGGTCCCTCGTAAACCCATGCTGATACTGGGTCATGAGGTTATTTTTCTTCAGATACTCCAATATAGTATCCCTTAAAAAACCCTCCAGGATTTTACCCACAGTAGATGTTAAGCTCACTGGCCTATAATTTCCAGGTTCAGTTTTTATCCCCTTTTTGAATATTGGCACCACATTTGCTATACGCCAGTCCTGTGGTACAGGCCCGTTATTATGGAATCTTTAAAGATTAAAAATAATGGTCTATCTATGACTGTACTTAATTCCTGCAGTACTCGGGGGTGTATCCCATCCGGGCCCGGGGATATGTCAATTTAGTGATTTTTAGACGCCGCCGTACTTCCTGCTGGGTTAAGCAGGTGACATTTATTGGAGAAATCTTTTTATCACTGATCATGTTACCTGTTATGGATTTTCTTGTGTAAATACTGTTGAAAAAAGTAATTTAGCATATTGGGGAGATCATCCCCAATGGGTCATCCCCCCAATTCCATCACTCTCATTCCCTTCTTTTGAGGTCCACACCATCAGGCTCTTCCATCCCCTCTCCCTCAGAGTAGCAGTCATATATCGGCCCCAGGCTCGCCCACCCAGTTCCTTGACCACTTCTCAGCCTGGCTGCCGCACTTCATGTCCTCAGAACTACCAACCCTTATCCTTGGAGACTTCAACATCCCAATTAACAGCCCTACTTCCACATCTGCATTTCAGCTTCTATCACTAACCACTTCTCTAGGCCTCTCACAGCTTTCAACCTCGGAGACACACAAGGATGGCAACACCCTTGACTCTGGTCTTTGTCCTCCTCTGTTCAATCTCCCACCTAAATAACTCACCGCTTCCACTCTCTGACCACAACATTCTCTCCTTCACGCTCACAAATCCTCCACCACCCCAGCGCACTCCTACCTACCACACATTCAGAAATCTACAAGCCATTAACCCTCAGACACTTTCAGACTCCCTACACTCATCGCTGTCCCCAATCTCCTCTTTTTCCTGTCCTGATCTGGCTGTTCATCACTACAATGACATTCTTAGAAGCACCCTTGACCAAGTAGCACCGCTCACCCTCAGAACCTCCAAACACACAGTATTATTATTATTATTATTATATATTTATATAGCGCCATTTATTCCATGGCGCTTTACATATGAAAAGGGGAAAAATATAGACAGATACAATAAACATGTGCTAGACAAGGGACGCATAAGTACAGAAGGAGAGAGGACCCTGCCCGCGAGGGCTCACAGTCTACAGGGATGGGTGAGAATACACTAGGAGAGGGTAGAGCTGGTTGTGCGATGGTTCAGTACACTGAGAATCATTGCAGGTTGTAGGCTTGTCAACAGTAAAACAGCCCTGGCTCACATTGCAAACTCGACTTCTTCAGCGATGCTCTAGGAGTGCTGAACGCCTCTGGAGAAAACCTGCACACTAGAAGACTTCATCCACTTTAAATTCATGTTAACTTATAATGCTGCCCTTCACCTCGCCAAACAGACCTACTTCACCACCCTGATCTCCTCACTAGCCAACAACCCCAAGAAACTTTTTGACACTTTTCACTCCCTCTCAGCCAAAAGCACAAGCCCCTATCACAGACATTTGTGCTGACGACCTGGCCTCCCACTTTATAGAAAAAATAGATACTATCCGTCAGGAAATCTGCTCTCAACCACCAAGTGCTGTGACTCCCATCCCTCCCTGCATTTCCCCTGGCTCACTTTCCACATTTGATCCCATCACAGAAGAAGAAGTCTCCAGACTCCTCTCTTCCCCTCGTCCGACTACATGCACCACCGACCCCATCCCCTCACATCTCCTCCAGTCTCTCTCTCCAGTTGTCACAACTCACTTAACTACAATTTTTAATCTCTCACTCTCCTCTGGCATTTTCCCATCCTCCTTCAAACACTCCATCATTACTCCGCTACTAAAGAAACCCGCTCTCGACCCTTCCTGCACAAACAACTACAGACCGGTCTCCAATCTCCCCTTCATCTCTAAACTTTTGGAGTGCCTAGTCTATCCCGCCTTACCCGTTACCTCTCCACTCACTCCCTCCTAGACCCTTCACAGTCCGGCTTCCGCCCCCTACATTCGACTGAAACTGCACTCATCAAAGTGACCAATGACCTTCTGACAGCAAAACGTAACGGCGACCACTCTCTGCTCATTCTTCTCGACCTTTCTGCAGCTTTCGACACTGTTGACCACTGTCTCCTACTGTCTAGGTTCCAGTCACTAGGTATTAAGGACACTGTTCTCTCCTGGTTCTCCTATCTTTTTGACCGCTCCTTCAGTGTTTCGTTCTCTGGCTCCACGTCATCTCCTCTTCCTCTCACTGTCGGTGTACTCCAGGGCTCAGTCCTTGGCCCCCTTCTCTTCTCTCTCTACACGGCCCCAATTGGACAGACCATCAGCAGATTTGGCTTTCAGTACCATCTTTATGCTGATGACACACAACTATACACGTCATCCTCCGACCTTACCCCCGCTGTTCTACAGAACGCCACCGACTGTCTGTCCGCAGTCTCCAACATCATGTCCGCTCTCTATCTGAAACTTAACCTCTCCAAAACTGAACTCCTTCTGCTCCCGCCGTCTACTAACCTCCCTAAATCTGACATTTCCCTCTCTGTGGGCAGCACCATAATAACACCCCGGCAGCAGGCTCGCTGTCTGGGTGTTATGTTTGACACCAATCTCTCCTTCACCTCCCATATACAATCTCTTGCCCGCTCTTGCCGTCTACACCTAAAGAACATCTCTAGAATCCGCCCTTTTCTCACCATGGAAACAACAAAAACCCTCACTGTAGCATTGATCCACTCCCGCCTGGACTACTGCAACGCTCTATTACTTGGCCTCCCCATTACTCGACTATCCTCTCTCCAGTCCATCCTTAATGCAGCAGCCAGGGTCATCCATCTGGCTAATCGGTACTCGGACGCGTCCGCTCTTCGCCAGTCCTTACACTGGCTGCCCATTCATTATAGGATCCAATTCAAAGTACTTGTTCTCACCCACAAAGCTCTCCACAGTGCAGCACCCCCCTACATCTCCTCCCTCATTTCTATCTATCGGCCTAACCGACTGCTGCGCTCTGCAAACGACTTTCGACTAACCTCTGCACTAATCCGTACCTCCCACTCCCGACTCCAAGACTTCTCCCGCGCTGCGCCAATCCTCTGGAATGCTCTACCCCAAGAAAGTAGGACTATCCACAATTTGCATGGTTTCAGGCGCTCCCTCAAAACACATTTGTTCAGAGTGGCCTATCACATTCACTAATCAAAGTCGTTCTATGTTTAGGTGTGTATGTGTAGCCCATTCACTATCTCCATCCATCCCTCAGTCCCTCAAGATGGCTGGACCATCATTGTAAATGCACCATTGTATATACACACCTGTACTTTGTATCTCCCCCACCTCATTGTAGATTGTAAGCTCTCACGAGCAGGATCGGCTTATTTTGCTTTAATTATTGTATGGTTAACGTTGTTACTTATGACTTATGTTTTGAAACTGTTAAACTGTAAAGCGCTGCGGAATATGTTGGCGCTATATAAATAAAGATTATTATTATTATTATTATTTTTATATTGGCTTTTTCCTCATCCTCATCCACCATTTCTCCCAGACTATTTTTAAGGAGACCAACACTATCATTTTTTAGTTTCTAAATTTACAAACCCATAAAGTGTGCATTAAACACAAGCCTACCTTTCCTAATAATTATTCCTTTTTAATCTATCTACACCTGCACTATTTAGTACATTGTATTAGTCTTTCTAAAAATAAGCTGCTACTATTCTGATTGAATAGTGTGACTGTGAATGCGTTGTTTACATTTATGTTAGAGCACTGTGCCTATATAATAGTCTAACCTGTTGTGAATATGTTGGAGACGACTTCGGAGCTGGGGCTCCCTCCTGTGGTTGCTGAGGGTATTGAACCAATTGAGGAATGGGTGTCAGGTGGGGCTGACTGGCCTAATATAAGTGAGCTGATCTCCCATGATCCTCGCCGGTAATCAATTGTTGCTTCCAGGTCTTTGTTGGAATTTCAGCTTGCTTTTCTGCTATCATTCAGATAAGTGACTTTCTGTTTTTTTTTCTGTGGTTGGATTTTCCTTGCTTTTTGCAGTCTTGCTTTGGACTTCAGCCGGGTCCCGTTTGGGGGCTTGAGCTGCCCCTGTTCTCATTTTGTATTTGCACTTGTTCTCTGTTCTTGTGATATTTTTTACTGCTGGGTATCACACTAGAGATCTGATATAGGTGGTCGAGATCGTGTGGTCTCAGGTTTTTTGTAATCAGAAGTGCTGGTATTTTTGTTAGGGTTTTTCTGGGTTGTAGACAGAATTTCTCTCCTGTACTTTGCTTTCTAGACAGATTTGGGTCCCAGCATTTGCTGATTCTATTTTCTGTCTGTGTTCATGTTTTCCTCTTGTCTAACCGCCATTACAAGTTTGGGGGCTTCCTGTTTCTTTGGGGTCTCTACTCCGGGGCAGTTAGCTTTCCTCTTTCTATCTTCAGGTGTAGCTAACTCTCCGGCTGTGCTGAGGCGTCTAGAATCACCGTAGGTACACTCCACGGGTACTTCTAGTTGTGCAGTTAGTTTAGGGATCTGCAACCCATTAGGTCCCAGCCTCTCTGGTGTCTTGCTGCTTTGGCGGTTTTTTGCTCCTGTCCTCCTCAGCTACCAAAACATAATACTAACCACTCTTTACAGCAGCTGTTTATCATATTTGTAATTTTCCATTGATTCTATCAATGTGTCACTTGGTTGATGTAAAATCCCTGTTTTCTCTGCTGCAGATCTAGCAGAGCTCTGAGTGCTGAGCCCTGTATAACCCGCCCACACCCCTGATTGGCAGCTTTCTGTATATTGACACAAAGCTGCCAATCAGTGGTGTTGGTGGGGTTATACACAGCAGTTAACTAGGAAGCACAAGACACTAGTCCTGTAGTGATAATCTCCTTCTGAAAAAAAACAGATTTTATGGAAACAATGAGGCTAAGTGCACACGTTCAGGATTATTTGCGTTTTTTTTTGCGTTTTTTCACGGCAAAAAACGTGTAAAAAACGCATGAATGAAGCATCCTATTATTTAGAATGAATTCCGCAATCTTTGTGCACATGGTGCACATGGCGCGGAAAAAAAGCGACATGTTCATTAATTTCGCGGAATTCTAGCGTTTTTCCTGCTAT
Source organism: Oophaga sylvatica (assembly GCA_033576555.1). Classification (NCBI taxonomy): domain Eukaryota; kingdom Metazoa; phylum Chordata; class Amphibia; order Anura; family Dendrobatidae; genus Oophaga; species Oophaga sylvatica. The sequence continues at coordinate 11,627 of JARQOD010009601.1, forward strand.
ATTATTGACCTAGAAAGTTCAGGAAAAAAATTGCGGTAAAAACGCGCAAAATCCGTGCAAAAACACACCAAAAACGCGCAAAATCCTCGAAAAAAGTCCGGTTTTGCTCAGCAAAATTCTGCAACATTCCTGAACGTGTGCACTTAGCCTAAGACACAGCCTAGCAAATGACACATAACTGGAATCAAGGTCTCTACCCCTACATCGTGTTGCTCTCAGATTACAGTCATGGCCAAAAGTTTTGAGAATGACACAAATATTATATTTTCACATGATCTGCTGCCCTCTGGTTTTTATGTGTGTTTTGACAGATGTTTTTATCACAGACAGAAATATAATTGCAAACATATGAGTAACAAAAGCTTATATTGACAGTTAGAATGAGTTAATGCAGCAAGTCAATATTTGCAGTGTTGACCCTTCTTCTTCAGGACCTCTGCAATTCTCCCTGACATGCTCTCAATCAACTTCTGGACCAAATCCTGACTGATAGCAGTCCATTCTTGCACAATCAATGCTTTCATTTTGTCAGAATTTTTAGGTTTTTGCTTGTCCACCCGTCTCTTGATGATTGACCACAAGTTCTCAATGGGATTAAGATCTGGGGAGTTTCCAGGCCATGGACCCAAAATCTCTGTTTTGTTCCCTGAGCCATTTAGTTATCACCTTTGCTTTATGGCAAGGTGCTCCATCATGCTGGAAAAGGCATTGTTGATCGCCAAACTGCTCTTGGAGGGTTGGGAGAAGTTGCTGTTGGAGGACATTCTGGAACCATTCTTTATTCATGGCTGTGTTTTTAGGCAAGACTGTGAGAGAGCCGATTCCCTTGGCTGAGAAGCAACCCCACACATGAATGGTTTCAGGATGCTTAACAGTTGGCATGAGACAAGACTGGTGGTAGCGCTCACCTTATCTTCTCCGAATGAGGCGTTTTCCTGATGTCCCAAACAATCGAAAAGGGGATTCATCAGAGAAAATAACTTTACCCCAGTCCTCAGCAGTCCACTGCCTGTACCTTTTGCAGAATATCAGTCTGTCCATGATGTTTTTTCTGGAGAGAAGTGGCTTATTTGCTGCCCTCCTTGAGACCAGGCCTTGCTCCAAGAGTCTCCGCCTCACAGTGCGTGCAGATGCACTCACACCTGCCTGCTGCCATTCCTGAGCAAGCTCTGCACCGCTGGTAGCCCGATCCCACAGCTGAAACACTTTTAAGAGACGGTCCTGGCGCTTGCTGGTCTTTCTTGGGCGCCCTGAAGCCTTTTTGGCAACAATGGAACCTCTCCCTTGAAGTTCTTGATGATGCGATAGATTGTTGACTGAGGTGCAATCTTTCTAGCTGCGATACTCTTCCCTGTTAGGTCATTTTTGTGCATTGCAATGATGACTGCACGTGTTTCTTTAGAGATAACCATGGTTAACAGAAGAGAAACAATGATGCCAAGCACCAGCCTCCTATTAAAGTGTCCAGTGGTGTCATTCTTACTTAATCATGACAGATATCTGATCTCCAGCCATGTCCTCATCAACACCCACACCTGTGTTAATGGAGCAATCACTGAAAAGAGGTTAGCTGGTCCTTTTAAGGCAGTGCTGCAATGATGTTGAAATATGTTTTGGGGGATAAAGTTAATTTTCTAGCCAAATATTGACTTTGCAAGTAATTGCTGTTAAGCTGATCACTCTTTATAACATTCTGGAGTATATGCAAATTGCCATTAGAAAAAGTGAAGCAGTAGACTTTGTAAAAATTAATATTTGTGTCATTCTCAAAACTTTTGGCCATGACTGTACATAGGAAAAACCTGGTGACCGATTCTCCTTGCAAAGTTATTAGACATTTATGGCATTTAAAATCTGCTTGTCCGGCTGTCTGATGTATCACTTTGATTGCAACAGAAAAAGTAGATGCTTGAAACTGCATTGAATTTGTGAATGTGGGTTGCATGATCCCTGTTCCCTATAGTTACCCATTTGCAAAAAATCCCCAAAATGGGAATAATCCCTTTTTGTTCAAAATGTTTTATAGATCTCTGTATTAGTATAGTTCAATAACCTTATTGTTCGAGTTGTTCTTCTCTTGTCTTATTAGACAACCTGTTAATACATTAAATGGAAGTCAAAACCTTATGTATTTACGGTCTAAACAATTATGTCCAGCTTTTGAGATGTGATGACCTGTTATATTGCAGAACTCTCCTTCCGGGTCTGGATGTGTGGAGGTAGCCTAGAAATTGTTCCCTGCAGCCGTGTTGGTCATGTCTTTAGAAAACGCCACCCCTACGAATTTCCTGACGGCAATGCTCTCACCTATATCAAGTATGTGCTAACACATGATTTATATTTATGTATATTTATAATATATTAATGCAAAAAAGTTAGAGGGAAAATACACGGGTAGTATAGTATAGATTATATATTGTATTAAACACAATGTTTTACCGTTGCTATCTTGACCTAAAGTTATGTATCATCATTGCTAATCAGGAGCGCACCACTCCTCTTCCTCAGGTTTTCATGCTTGTCCAGGGGTGAAGCGCTTCTGATTGACAGTCTGGAATTGGCAACCGGATCCAGCGTTCCTACCAACTTAAGAGCAGCGCTTACAAGCTCAATAACAAAGAGCTCTGTGATCCCTACTTTAGAGAATTGGCTGGTAAACTAGACAATGGCCAGTACACAATAACATTAACCCCTTCATGACATGCATCGTACATGTACAGCTCATGTCATGTTTCCCCCTTTGATGTGCTCTGACATGTGCCAGGAACAGCTGCGGGTGGAATCGCGATCCACCCGCGGCTGTTAACCCGTTAAATGCCGCTGTCAAACTCTGACAGCGGCATTTACCGCACGCTTCTAGCAATCGCGCTGGAAATCCCGCCCATGGGTGACCCCGTCACATGATCGCGGGTCACTGATGGGTCAGCATGACAACCAGCGGTCTCCTGCAGACCTCTATTGTTGTCACTGCCAGACCACTGGGCGACTCTCATAGCAAGTCAGCAATTCTGCTACATACAGGCGATCTGATCATTGCCTGTATGTAGCAGAGCCGATCCGGTTATGGCAGACTATTAAAGCATGCCAAAAGTAATAAAAAAATGTTTTTAAAATATTAAAAAAATAAAAATAAATAAAAGTTCAAATCACCCCCCTTTCGCCCCATTCAAAATAAAATAATAAAAAAATTAAACATACACATATTTGGTATAGCCGTGTTCAGAATCACCCAATCTATCAATATAAAAAAATAACCCGATTGCTAAACAGTGTGGCGAGAAAAAAAGTCAAAAATCCAAAATTAAGTTTTTTTTGGTTGCCATAACATTGTATTAAAATGCAATAATGGGTGATCAAAAGATCATATCTGCACCAAAATGGTATCATTAAAAATGTCAGCTTGGCACGCAATAAAATAAGCCCTCAATCAACCTGAAATCGCGAAAAATTGACATTATATGGGTATCGTAAAATGACGAATTTGCTTTTTTCTAACAAATTTTGGAATTTTTTTTCACCACTTAAGTAAAAAACAACCTAGACATTTTTGGTGTCTATGAACTTATAATGACCTGGAGAATCCTAATGGCAGATCAGTTTTAGCATTTGGTGAACATGGTTAAAAAAAATCCAAAAAACAGTTGTGGATTTGTACTTTTTTTTTTGCAATTTCACTGCACTTGGAATTTATTTCCTGTTTTGAGTACATGATTGATATGGTTAAAACCAATGGTGTCGTTCAAAAATACAACTTGTCCCGCAAAAAACAAGCCCTCACATGACCATATTGACAGAAAAATTAAAGAGTTATGGTGCTGGGAAGAAGGTGAGTGAAAAACAGAAACGCAAAAACGAAAAAGGGCTTTGTCATGAAGGGGTTAAAGTCCTACAAATAAATTTGCTAATATATTTGTTTTTGCAAGCGGTTTGCAGTTTTCACCATTTATGATGCTGGGTAAACTCCTTTTAAGGGGGTTACAGAATGACTAGCACCTCCGAACCTCTGACTGCATAATACACAAACCAAATATATATATACAGTGCCTACAAGTACTATTCAACCCCTGCAGATTTAGCTGGTTGACACATGCGGAATTAACTTGGCATTGTGACATTTGTACTGTAGATCAGCCTGGAAGTGGGAAATGCACTGCAACAAAAATTTTTGTTTTAATTTTTTTTTTTTTTTTTTTTTTAAAAACGTTAAAAGTTAATTCAGAGTGTCATTTATTATTCAACCCTCAAATCACAAGAATTCTGTTTGGTCCCCCTAAAGTATTAAGAAGTAGTTCAGGCACCAAGAATAATGAGCTTCACATGTGTGGATTAATGATCTCTTTTGCCAGCCTTTTCTGACTATTTAAGACCCTCCCCAAACTTGTGAACAGCACTCATACATGGTCAACATGGGAAAGACAAAGGAGCATTCCAAGGCCATCAGAGACAAGATCGTGGAGGGTCACAAGGCTGGCAAGGGGTACAAAACCCTTTCCAAGGAGTTGGCCCTACCTGTCTCCACTGTTGGGAGCATCATCCGTAAGTGGAAGGCTTATGGAACTACTGTTAGCCTTCCACGGCCTGGACAGCCTTTGAAAGTTTCCTCCCATGCCGAGGCCAGGCTTGTCCGAAGAGTCAAGGCTAACCCAAGGACAACAAGGAAGGAGCTCCGGGAAGATCTCATGGCAGTGGGGACATTGGTTTCAGTCAATACCATAAGTAACGTACTCCACCGCAATGGTCTCCGTTCCAGATGAGCCCGTAAGGTACCTTTACTTTCAAAGCGTCATGTCAAGGCTCATCTACAGTTTGCTCATGATCACTTGGTGGACTCTGAGACAGACTGGTTCAAGGTTCTATGGTCTGATGAGACCAAGATCGAGATCTTTGGTGCCAACCACACACGTGACGTTTGGAGACTGGATGGCACTGCATACGACCCCAAGAATACCATCCCTACAGTCAAGCATGGTGGTGGCAGCATCATGCTGTGGGGCTGTTCCCAGCCAAGGGGCCTGGCCATCTGGTCCGCATCCATGGGAGGATGGATAGCACGGCCTACCTGGAGATTTTGGCCAAGAACCTCCGCTCCTCCATCAAGAATCTTAAGATGGGTCGTAATTTCATCTTCCCAAAAAGACAACGATCCAAAGCACACAGCCAAGAAAACCAAGGCCTGGTTCAAGAGGGAAAAAGTCAAGGTGTTGGAGTGGCCTAGTCAGTCTCCTGACCTTAACCCAATTGAAAACTTGTGGAAGGAGCTCAAGATTAAAGTCCACATGAGACACCCAAAGAACCTAGATAACTTGGAGAAGATCTGCATGGAGGAGTGGGCCAAGATAACTCCACAGACCTGTGCCGGCCTGATCAGGTCTTATAAAAGACGATTATTAGCTGTAATTGCAAACAAGGGTTATTCCACGAAATATTAAACATAGGGGTTGTATAATAATTGACCCACACTTTTATGTTTAAAATTTATTAAAATTCAACTGAGCAACATAACTTATTGTTTTGTAAGATTTATGCTTCTGTTAATAAATCCTACTCTCGTTTGCAGTTTGAAGGCTCTAACTTATTTGCATCTTATCAAACCAGTTAAATCTGCAGGGGGTTGAATACTACTTGTAGGCACTGTATATATATTCGGATTAGAGGTGTATATACCATATGCTTACTATGGGTTCCCCAGTAACCGGCCTAGTAGTGGAAGCTGCCTCATCCATCCCTTGTCACCCAATCACCCAACTGCGTAATTGTCCTAACGAGTGGCGACGGTGGCGGAGTGTGGTTCCCCGACAAGCTGGTACCAGACAGGAGATCTGCTTGATTTCCTGGCTGTGTTCTTTTGACAAACTAGTGGCAGTGGTGGGATCCGTGGGATCTCCCTGTTTTCCTTGACAAATCTAGATTATAAGAATAATTTTGGGGCAAAGTTAGATACTCCTACAAGCCTGTGCGTTGTAGGCATGATACCATTACATGCGCTGGTTCCCAGGACAGCCATGAGCAGTGTATGCACTGATTTCCCTGGACATCCCAGGCCACATTTGCACAGTAAATGGTCACAGGCTGTTAGTTCAGAGTTAAGAAAACCACGGTGGGTCCAGAAATAGCTTCTGTGCACGGACCGTAAAATCGGGACGTGGGAACCTGCTTAAGATAGAGTTAATTTTGTCTGCAATTTTATATAAAATGAATATTGGGACGTGGTATTGGTTAGATTAACATAGTTGGTACAATCTATAAAATAAGTGCTGTCATTTACCCAGATATCTGTTTTAAGAAAACTAGATGGAAAATCCATAAACCATGTAATCAAATGTTATTAATGGCCATGCTTATAGCAACGAGGGCTTTAGCAGATGCCAAAATCTGCAAAACATTTACTGATCAATTAAATGTGACTTATGCCTTCATAATAAACGTTTTAATGCAGCCTGTAAAATCTGCTCTGTAATGAGTCTGCCACAAGAAATGGCGACACTCCCTTACAAGCTGGAAACTGCAGCCACCTATACATTAGTTGCAGTATTTAACCATTTAGTTTCTCTCTTTTCCATTTGTCCTTGTGTGAAAGATCTATTGGATCAGCCAAGTTGTACCTGTTTTCTTTCAATGGGCAGGGAAGAAAGGTAGAGGTGTCTGGCAGCAGTTTATTTTTATGACTGGGCTTGATAAAATGTGTCATACCCCATTTATTAAAAGTATATAGGTAGTTTTAAAAAGCACACTAAAAAAAACTGAATTGGTGCATGTCTACTAATTTTGGCTTTCTTTGAAGCTGCTCTGCCCCTTATGCCCTATACTCTATGTCAGATAATAAATCATTTATCCTCCTCTTGTTGAGCAGGAGCATACCAGTCCCCGGCCTCTTGGCTTCCTCCTGTCCGGGGAGCAGTGCGCTTCTGATTCATTAGCAGTCTATGGTTGTGCTGGAGGCTCAAACTCTATGCTCCAGATGCTGCACGCAGACGCAGCTTTTGCTACTGCAGGTTCGGTGGAGCGTAGTGGCACTGAAGTGGCCAAATATAGAGGTCCGCTGGGGAGAACTAGAAAGCAAACAGCAATTTTTCGAATCTTTGTTTTTAGTTTTTTGCTGTATATGCTTAATAATCCACTGTGTGCAACCTATACCCCAACATGTTGATCCAGAAGAAGGCAAAAACCGCCTGAGACCATTGCTATATCAGTGGAGAAGTTCCTTCCCGACTCCACATACGGCAATCGGACTAGCTCCTTGGAATCAACATCCCATCACAGAATCTAGTGTCCATAACCTGTAATATTATATTTTTCAAGTAAGGCATCCAGGCCTCCTTGTACTTTTTAGTGAATAGACCATTAGAACATTTTGTGGCAAAAGGTTCCATAATCTCACTGCTCTTACAGTAAAGAATCAATATTTCTGATGTTGATTAAACCTTCTTTCCTCTAGACCAGTGTTAACAAACTCCAGTCATCCAACAGATCATGTTTTCAGGATTTCCTTAGTATTGTACAGGTGATGGAGTTATTAGCAAGGTATCAGCAATTACCAACTTTTCTCTCACCTGTGCAATACAAGCGAAACCCTGAAAACATAATCTGTTGGGAAATCCTGCTCTAGACGTAGAGGATGCCTCTTGTGGTCATCGCAGGCCTAAGAGTAAAAGATCTTAAGAAATATCTCCGTACAGTTTCCTCATATACACAGACGAGCAAAAGGGTAACAATGTTTTGACCTTTCGACTTTCAGGCTCCTTATCTCACCATCCACTGCTGCTTTGAACGTGAGACTACCATCATTTTATGGACCAACATCTTGGCTATCTCATACTGAAATCTGTCTTTTCTTACTTTTTTGCAAACTTGAGCCAACACTTCTCATGATGATATTGAAGTCAAGGCTTCTTTACCTTTTTTATGGCACCATTCCAGGCTTGTACAATGTGCATCGCACGGTGCTTGTATGGACGTCTGTGATCTCACTATTATGAAGCATACAAGCCACCTCCACTACCGTGTTTGTCGTACCAGAACTGATAGACCTTGTGATGAGCCGACTTGTTGACTCCGATATTTTGCCTGGATGTTCACCTCTTGGCTTCTAAATGGATGGACGGACTTCAGTTTGTATTCGTCTAACTGTCATGGCAGTCACATGATGCAGTTTGGCAATTTTTTTGGCTGAGAGATGGCCATCGATGAGCTGGATGATGTGGTTTCTCTTTTTCTCTTCATGGCTGCTCCTCGATTTGAACCTGTGACCTTTCACTTGGGAATCAACCTAATAACACCCTTGAGCTATTATGGAATGTGAAAACAGGTTGTAATTTGTATACAAACACATGGGCCATGCACACAGTGAACAAGTCTGTAGGACAGTGTTTACACCACTAAAAGACAAAAGCATGGAAAAGCACAGTAAAACAAACGTATAAAAATACTCTATTGTAAAGAAGTAACAGTAAACAGCAAGTGCTAGTAAAAAGATGATAAAAAACAGGGTATTTGGTTGATAAGTTTTTTGCAAAAAATGTATACTAAGCCGCTCTACAAAACGTCAAGGTAACCCATATCAGAGCACTCCCTAACTGATGTATTTAAAAACCTGGTCATGTGTATAGTACCTATATGAGCAGGATTCAGACAGGTAATGTCCGATGTGGACATGCTGCAGAGGACGGCCTTTATGTGCATAGCCCACAAGGGAGGGGTGGAAAACATCCCTAATCTTGCAAAAACAAGAAACCAATTGAATACATTACCTGTCTGAATCCTGCTCATATAGGTACTATACACATGACCAGGTTTTTAAATACGTCAGTTAGGGACTGCTCTGACATGGGTTACCTTGACATTTGTTAGAGTGGCTTAGTATACATTTTTTTGCAAAAAACGTATCAACCAAATACCCTGTTTTTATCATCTTTTTACTAGCACTTGCTGTTTACTGTTACTTCTTTACATCAGAGTATTTTTATACGTTTGTTTTACTGTGCTTTTCCATGTTTCAGGTTGTAATTTGTAGTATACAGGAAGAGTGAGATTTTTCCACCACCAGGAGCAAAACAGTAACAATGCAGTGACATGGCAAAAATCTGCATAACTAATCATATGCTAAATAGTTACAAGTCAAATTTATGTATGATATAGCCAATATGATTGTCTATAAAATGATGGTAGTCTCACGTTTAAAGCTGTAGTAGATGGTGAAATATGGAGCCTGAAATTCAAAAGTTTGAAACATTGTTACCCTTTTGCTCGTTGCTGTACTTCTACATTGTAATAAGATCATCTCTAAGCCTTTATTTTTCCAAACAGAATAACCCCAAGTTGGTTAACCTTTCTTTTGTTTTGCGGTCTACCCATTTTCTTAATAACCTTGGTTGCTCTTCTCTGCACCCGCTCTAGTTCAGCTATATCCTTATACACCAGAGCCCAAAATTGTACACAGTATTCTAAGTGTGGCCGCACTAGTGACTTGTATAGAGACAAAACTACCGTATGTTCTTGTCATGAGCATTTATGCCTCTTTAATACATCCAATCATTTTATTTGCCTTGGCAGCAGCTGCCTGACACTGGTCACTAAGTTGAGTTTGCTGTCCACCTGTACACTCAAGTCTTTTCAGTGACAACTTTACCCAGTGTTTTACCATTTTTACTACATAATTACACATTTTGTTTCCTCTGCCCAAGTTCATAACCTTACATTTATATACCGTATATACTCGTGTATAAGCCGAGATTTTCAGCTCATTTTTTAGGGCTAAAAGTCCCCCTCTCGGCTTATACGCGGGTCATATACGGGGTGGGCAGGGGAGGGGGAGCGGGGGTGTCGGATCATACTCACCCCTCCGCCGGCGCAGTCTCTGCAGCCCCCCTGCTTCTCCCACGATCTCCGGCTCCTTCCTGCAGCGGTCACATGGCACCGCTCATTAAAGTCATGAATATGCACATATTCATGACTTTAATAAGCGGTACCATGTGACCGCTGTAGGAAGGAAGCGCTGGGGAGACCTCCGGGAGAAGAGGAGAGGCTGCAGAGACGCGCCGGCGGAGGGGTGAGTATAGCGATATTTACCTGTCCTGTTCCACCGCTGCACGCTGCGTCCTCATCTGACTCCTCTGGCTGTGAATGATCAGGCAGAGGGCGCGATGACGTCGTTAGTGCGCGCCCCGCCCCCTGCCAGATCATTCACAGCCAGAGGAGTCAGATGAGGACGCAGCGTGCAGTGGTGCAGAGAGGACAGGTAAATATCTCAGGTGCCGGGGTCCTGAGCGAGCGGTGACACTGGCACCTGTCCCCCATAGCGTGCCGGTGTCACCGCCTGCTCAGGACACCGGCACCTGGCCCCCAGCGACGAGAGGTGAGTATGTCATATTTTTTTTTTTTAGCAGCAGCATATGAGGCCTATACTATGGAGCATATGGGGCATAATATGGAGCATATGGGGGCATAATCTGTGGAACATATGGGGGCATAATCTGGAGCATATGGGGGCATAATCTGTAGAACATATGGGGGCATAATATGGAGCATATGGGGGCATAATCTGTAGAACATATGGGGCATAATCTGGAGCATATGGGGGCATAATCTGTGGAACATATGGGGGCATAATCTGGAGCATATGGGGGCATAATCTGTGGAACATATGGGGGCATAATCTGGAGCATATGGGGGCATAATCTGTGGATCATACAGGGGCATAATTGTGCAGCATATGGGGGCATAATCTGTGGAACATATGGGGGCATAATCTGGAGCATATGGGGCATAATCTGTGGATCATACGGGGACATAATTGTGCAGCATATGGGGGCATAATCTGTGGAATATATGGGGGCATAATCTGGAGCATATGGGGGCATAATCTCTGAAGCATATTGGGCATAATCTGGAGCATATGGGGGCATAATCTGTGGAGTATATTGGGCATAATCTGTGGAGCATATTGGGCATCATCTGTGCAGCATATGGGGGCATAATCTGTGGAGCATCATATGGGGGCATAATAATTTTTCACCCTAGGCTTATACGTGATTCAATAAGTTTTCCCAGTTTTTTGTGGCAAAATTAGGGGGTCGGCTTATACACGGGTCAGCTTATACATGAGTATATACGGTACATTAAATATCAATTGCCATTTCTCTGCTCATACCTCAAGTTTACATAAATCCCTCTATAATATTAAATTTTCTTCCTCTGTGTTGATTACCTTGTGGAGTTTAGTATCATCTGCAAATATTGCAATTATAATCTGTATGCCCTCTATAAGGTCATTAAAAACTGTTAAAAAGAAGAGGGCCCAGTACTGACCAATGTGGTACCTCACTGTTAACTGCGACCCAATCTGAGTATGTTCCATTAATAAACACCCTTTAAAAATCCAGGTAGACGTCATCCATAGCCTTTTCCTGTACCAGTCTGGAACTTAACTTTTCATAGATCCCTATCAGATTACTTTGACAAGACCTTTCCCTCATAAACTCATGTTGGTTCTGGGTTGTGAGGTTATTTTTGGTGAGATACGGTAATCGAAGATGGCATCTCTTAAAAAAACCTTAAAAAATGTTGCCCCCTGTAGAGAATATCTTACCGGTTATTGATTTCCAGGTTCAGGTTTTGCCCCCTTTTTGAATATTTGCACTACATTTGTTGTCCTGTGGTACAGACCCTTTTAATATGAAATCCTTGAATTTTATAAATAATGCTCTGTTTATCACGGTACTTAGTTCCTGCAGTACTCGGGGGTGTATGCCATCTGGGCCCAGTGATTTGCCTGTTTTGTGTGTACATAATTTTGCACTAATGAGTTAAAGGGAAATGTACCTTCTATATTATTTTGTAACAAATAAAACGAGCTGGTGAAACATTCTTTTTTTTAATATATACCGTAATTAGTTTTTATTTTCTGTTTGTAGAATTTTTTTTTTTTGGATAATAGATAGAACTTTACAGCATTTAGTATTATTATAAACAGTCACATGAAAAAATTGTAATTGCATAAAAAAGATGCATTAATTGAAAACCAATTTACACAATAGTTTTTTTTTCTGACAACACATTTCCTTCTAGAAAAGGGATTAATTAATGTATTTCCAGTAGTTCTGTGTGTACAGGATAACCTCTTTTGTGTTTTTTGTGTTTTAAGCCTAAAATTGTGTTTCCTTACCCCTTCAGAAACACCAAACGGACAGCAGAGGTTTGGATGGATGAATATAAGCAGTATTATTACCAGGCCAGACCTTCTGCCATAGGAAAATCCTTTGGAAGGTGAGTAGATTGTTTGCACACATAGATATAATATTTTGTCATTTCAGAAATTCTAGCACTGTCTTTTGCTTTAAATGTAAATTAGACAATCTTGGGAGCCCCAGGACAATTGATTGTTGGGCATGTTCGATTTCAGACTGCTGATTGCATAGTTCTCCCTTCGATGAGCCACCACTAGACATATCTGGCACCCAATGGCGTAACTAGAGTCTGATGGGTCATGGTGCAAGATTTGGACCTGGTAGACATGTAGGTCAGATGTATAGGCTTTTGTAGTGTTTTTAATCCTATAAGGACATTCAAGTTGCACCTCCTCATTATGTAGTAGTAGTAATGTCCCCCATTTTGGGCTCCTTCCTAGTATATATATCCCTCATCCTGGTATATATGTTCTCCATTGTGGGCTCATCCTAGTATATATGTCTTCCATCCTGGGCACATCCTGGTATATATGTCCCTCATTCTGGGCACATCTTAGTATAGATGTCCTCCATACTTGTATACATTTCCCTCATCCTGGTACATATGTTCTACATTCTGAGCACATCCTAGTATGTATGTCTTCCATCCTGGTATATATGTCCCCCATCCTGGTATATATGATCCCCATCCTGAGCACATCCTGGTATATGTGTCGCTCTTCCTGGTATATATGTTCCTCATCCTGGACGCATCTTAATATATATGTCCTCCATCCTTGTATACATGTCCCTCATCCTGGTATATATGGTCTCCATTCTGAGCACATCCTAGCGGCAGAGGAATCCCATCGTATGCAAAGAGGTTTACATTGACAGGTAACAGTGGTCTTACACCCAGCTTGTTATTCATATATGGAGATGTCTTAGACAATAAATGCACCTTATAGCTGTTATGTACAATACACCTATTGTTTGTTCACAAGTTTCAGGTGCAATGGATAGGACTCCAATATAGCATGCAGGACTAAGCAGTAAAGAGTGTCCAACCATTTTTTTCTCTGAACCTTAAGTGAAAGCTATAGTGAACTGCTACATAGCCTTTATTTTTTTTACCAAACGCATTGCATACATTGGAATACGTTCCCTTTTCTTTCTAGCACCTTTCTATTTTAAATTGTTTTTTAGGTATTTTGTTAATAAATAAATTAATGAAAAATGTACTTCATTTTTTTTTTACCTGGTGATACGCATCCCAGGGTAATATGTTTGATTAAAGATTGTTGTAATTGAATCATTATCTATCAATATTGGGTAGCTTTATTTTAAAGGACTAATATTGTTAATAATCATGTCCCCATCATTGAATACATGTCCCTTATCCTGGTATATATGTTCTCCATTCTGAACACTTCCTAGTATATACATCTTCCATCCTGGTATATATGACTCCCATCCTGAGCACATCCTGGTATATACTGTATGTCCCTCATCCTGGACACATCTTAGCGTATATGTCCTCCATCCTTGTATACATGTCCCTTATCCTGGAATATATGTTCCCCATTCTGGGCTTATCCTAGTATATATGTCCTTCATCCTGGTATCTGGTATATATGCCCCCCATCCTGGACACATCTTTTTATATATGTCTCCCATCCTGGGCACATCCTGGTTTATATGTCCCTCATCCTGGTATATATGTCCCCCATGCTGGGCACATCCTGGTATATATGTCCCCCATGCTGGGCATATCCTGGTATATATGTCCCCCGTCCTGGGCACATTCTCGTATATATGTCCCTCATACTGGTATATACATGTTCCTCATCCTGGTATATATGTCCCTCATCCTGGGCACATCCTTTTATATATATTCCCCATCCTGGGCACATCCTGGTATATATGGCCCTCATCCTGGTATATATACAATAGTTAAATTTCCATATCTAGCAGGTATATTCCTCAGGTTAAACAGCTATAAAAGCATTGTAGAGTTTACACTATAAAAAAACAGGGAAGGGTGACTGAGCCAGTCTTTACTCATTGTTTTTTTCTTTTATGAACTCCACATTATTTCTGTATGGCCCGAGGAAGGTACCAGTCCAGTGCAGTTGTTATATATCAGTTTGATTGTCAAAAAAATGACTTCTACTTCTCACAGCATTGTGTTGGAAATCTGATGTCAGCAGCGGCCACATCTTCTAGTCTGCATCCACATATTGCTTCTAGTCTGCAATTATTCAACTAGTCAAGCTTTAGTGCGTAAAATGCACATAATCGATGTGGCCAGTAGGTGGCAGCATCTTACAGCAAAGTGAATTCCTGCTCAGGTCATTTGTCAGTAGGAGCCTGGAGTTAGGTGGTGTGATACTGTATATTGGGGGCATGAGTCTTGAGTTGCTCTGGAGGTCAAGAGACTGAACTGTCTATTGGGGAGCATCTGGCAAAGCCGTTTTAAAGGGGCATGGAACCATTTCCTTTCTTGTTGGCATGAAGTGCAGACATGAAATGTAATGTATGGCCCTTCAATAGAATCAAAGGCCACATCTGAGGCTCCTTAATACCAATCAGAGGAACTGTACAGCTCAACATTAACCCATTTTCTATGCTTTATCTTTATGTATTCTTGTGATGTTAACCAATGGACAATGGGTTTTTTGTGTGTTTTTATTTTTTTTTTCTAGCTACAAGCAGTGATTTTAGTTTCCTATACCCGGAGGCCAGTTTATCATCAGTGCACAATTATTTTTTTTCTTCTTTCGTGTTTTCATTACACTGATTTCCTTTGTGCATTGTTAGAGTAGGTTCTATGAACCAGCACTTTTCCCCCGTGATGATAATGCCATAGATTTTTCTTGCAGAAATGTGAATAGGGTTTTAACAAATCCCATTCAGATGCTGCAGTTTTTACCTGCCTAAAAATTGACCTGCAGTGTGGATGTTATCAGCGGCACGTCAATTTCTGCTGTGGACTGAGAATGGATGTGTTGCAGATTTACCCATTAAATTCAGTGGAGAAGATATCTGTAAGCAAATTGTAGTGTATCTGATTTGTCTACAGACCACTTTTAGATCTGCAGGTTTAAAAATAAAACAAAAAACCTTTATTGATGACATGGGGCCAGGATATAGAGATTGCCGGGTCCCCCATTGTTAGTACTGCAGGGGATTGATTTTTCCACCAAAGTAAGGCTTGGTGCACATTGTCTCTGTGATTGCAGCCATAGTATATGCCTGGAAGCTTTTCTCAATGTATACTGTAATGTCGCCATATTATTTTTGCTCGCTTATATAGCGCCATTAATTCCACAGCGCTTTACAGACATCATCACAGTCTAAATTCCCTATCAGTATGTCTTTGGAGTGTGGGAGGAAACCGGAGAACCCGGAGGAAACACACACAATTGTTCCGACCACGCACCACAATTGTGGATACCAGGGCTATGGGGTACTCGGAGCCGAGCCCATGGAAATCTATGGGAGTTGTCACTGGTAGCGGTGGCTCGGTCCGTGGCCCTGGCGGTCGTGCAATGGGGGATATTTACAGGGGATTGTTAGGATAGGTAGTTCGTGACGCCACCTGCGGTTTCTGGTAAATTGTACCAGCGCTGCTCTAAGGACTTTCACAGGGGATGTTATGGGGCAGCTTGGTAGTAGTCTCCCACAGGTGACACGGGTCCCTGGAAGTCTATGGTGATGATGATGCAGGGTGTAGATAATAATTCAGTCGCACACAATACAGCTTCTTTCATACCTTTTACTGGTAGATGGTTCAAGCAGATCCCGGGGAGCTGGTCGGGGTGGAGAGTGCACATTCGGGTAACAGCTGAGCAGGTTAGAGGCCTCCTTTACTTCCATATACTTGTGAATCCAACTTGCGTGAAGCGAAGTTATCTCTGAATCTCCAGCTTTCTCAATAGCTGTACTGCCCGGCCAACATTGTGGTGGAGCCTTCTAGGTGATGAAACTAAGTCCTTACTTTTGTCTGCGCTTGACTCAAAGTCCCTGTTCCACCTGACTCCGGTTACGTATTGACACTTAGGGCTGCTCTCTGCGACCTGTAGTCCAGATGCCTCCGGTTTTCTTGTTACTATGCTTGAAACAATAGCAACGCTTCGGACCCCGGTGTCCGGCAATTTAGTGCAGGCAATCCAATACCTAAAGCACTTCTCTAACTTCTCCACTGTGCCCTTCGCCCTGCTTCCCGCTTTTAACATAAACACTTGTAACTTTCAATGGCGAGGTCAGCTTTCTTTAGGGCTCGCTGAGTAGTCCTCAGTATCCTCTAAGTCCCACTTGGACTGACACTGAGCTGATCCGTCCGAAGACAGGAGCCAGATTCCACTACTCTCCCTCCTAGGTTGGCTGACTGACTAACCACTCCAGATACGCGTCACTCCCTCCTATATCTCAGATGGGTGTGTCTGAAAGAGTGAGTGACAGTGAATGAATATCAAGCGTTGCTGTTACCTTCCTGTGCACTCTCCTGGATTTTTATGTGTGCCTGCGTAGCTGGGCTACACATCCCCCCTTGGTAAAACACAGCACTCCCGGGCTGTAAAAGACAAAAAGAACATTTTGTTTTGCATTAACATAACATTATAACTCTTCCCATCCGGGAGGTAAGACTTCTTTAACGTTACAATTTGTACAATAGGAAAAATACAAAAGTATCAAAACAATTTTCTCATAAATATTCACAATATCAGACAATTATTCTTGTGGAGGACCCGCACCAAAAACCTTCCACGTGGGTCCTGGGTGGGCTGCAGGACTTTTGACTGCAGACCTCACTCTAGGCCACACCATACGGGTTTTTCTTCAGAGGTAGATATTGTAATGGTTTCGTGTAAAACCAAGATAATGCACCGTAGCGCAACTATTTACAAAGACAAGTTCTTGGGCTGGCGCAGTCCACAGCCTCTCAGTCCATGAAGGGTTAAATCACATATATAAACTCAATTTTTAAGTTTTCATTTTTAGAAATCCACATTATAATTCAACTGAATTTACCCAACCGGGGTAGTCTATGCAACTATGCAATCTACATCTTTATTCTTTAACTTTTCAAATTCTATAACTCTCACTTTACCCAGCCGGGTATTCTATTTTAAATATGTAAAACTCCAGTATACACAGTAATAAAGTGCAAAAATGACAATTATTTCTTCAAAACTTTTTTACAATTTCTATAATGCGGTAAACCCCTGTCTGGGTCCTACCGGTCTTCACTTTACAAACTTTCAGTGACGTCTTCCACTCCTGGGGCTGGAACGACGCGATGCTCTTTGGGATACCATAACAAATAAGTCATGGCCCGATATCTGCGTTTGAGTGGCCACAGTCCTTGTGCGAACCAATCTGGGACGCAACGGGTATCTCAGGCAAATATTGGCTTCTCATCAAAGATGCAAGCTTAGGCTGCGATTTAACTGTGGTCGCATCATCCGGTTGCGATCCAAATGAGTCGCGGGTTGCGTTGCGGGACACTTTGTTGATTGCAATGCAGGGGGCGATGCCGGGTAGGTCGCCTGTTGCGATTAGAGCAAGTCGCAGATTGCGATGTAGGGGCGATGCCGGGGCACGGCTGGTGCGGTGGGAGCTCCGAACTGGGACGCCTCGGTACCGGCGTCGGGGACGGGGTCACTAACGATGGAGACGTTCAGGCATACCACCCTTTTAAACCCCAATGACGGGTGTAACTCACAATGTCCCCATTAATCAGGTCCCTTCCAGGATGACCGATTGGTAAGTGGGACTCCACGTCCCGGCGGCTTACAAAGACCCCTGCGAAGAGGCCGGCTCGCGGATGAAGCCCCAGCCCTTGCGGAGCTGGAACTCGGTGACGCACCCCTGCCGCCGCTGTTCCCGTAGGGTACCTTTATCCCGGCGGACGGTCTCCTTGTCAGCTATGAATTCTTCATGTTGTTTCTGTCGGGACCGCTGGATGTCTCTTTTCTCTCTCCTGCTTTTTGGCGTTGCTGCTCCTCTTCACGATGGCGCCACTCACTTTCCCCACTGTACGGCATAGGTGACGTCATCTAATCGCTCCATCTCGTCCCAGTCGACTTCCGGCAACGATGGCTGGGACCCCTCCGGTGATCTTACCGGGGAGCGGTGCTCTGCGGTGGCCTCCTGGGCCTGACTGGCACTCCGGTCCGGGCAATACCTCCTCAGCCTCCTTCTCCTCCACCTCCGCATCGGGGGGATCAGGTACAGCACTTTCGGCGGTAACCTCCGGTCGTCCCTCAGCCTTCTCCAGCAGCGATTTCAGGAATTCAGGAGACGGCCCTTGGCTTGTAGGAGAGAACATTGCGTCCCACAGCAGCCCGCTGTTTGGGCACGCCAATATTTCTCCGTCTCCTTTTTATCAGCACGACACTGGAGCTTCCTTTTTAGCTCCTCATTCTCCTTCCGCAGCTCCATCATGGCGGGGGGCGGTGTCCCTATCTGGGGACAGCTCCGGCACAGGTAGAAAATCTTCCGGTCCTTGGCACAGATTCTCCTGTCCTTCCGCCACTCATCCCAGGCCAGACTGTAGTTTCCATCGGGAACAATCTGGTCTCTTCCGTGGAGGCGGGATTTGCGTCTCCTCCTCTTCGCATAGAGAATGAAGAGGAGGCGGATTTCTTTAGCAGTGGGGCAGGACCGCACATTATAGTAGCATTTGGAGAGGGCGGCCATATCTTTCGCGCCTCAGGGGGGGTACACGCCCACGAATGCATGTCCACCTTCTTCACCAGTGCCTCAGGGCGCCAACATGGCGGCAAAATGGCGGTATTTGGCGCCAAAAACAGCAAACAGTCTTTTTCACCAAACAGTTCAATATAGGCAAACAGGACTCACAATTGCAAGCTTTCGCATCCTGTTCGTGACGCCAAAGTTGTTCCGACCAC
>JARQOD010009602.1:0-30700 GCA_033576555.1 Oophaga sylvatica
GGGGGCACAAGTGAGTAGAGGTGGAGGACGGAGCACGGGGGGCACATAGTGAGTAGAGGGGAGGATGGGAGCACGGGGCCACACAGGGATAGAGGTGGAGGTGGAACAGGGCACACAATGATAGAGGTGGAAGTTGGGAGCACAGGGGCACACATGAGTAGAGGTGGAAAGAGGAGCCGGGGGGCACACAGTGAGTAGAAGTGGAGGACAGAGCACAGGGGGCAGAAGTGAGACGAGAGGGAACGGAGCAGGGGACAAAGGGGAGTGGAGGGGTGACCGGGGGGGGGGGGGGGGGGGGGGGGGGGGGGGGGGGGGGGGGGGGGGGGGGGGGGGGGGGGGGGGGGGGGGGGGGGGGGGGGGGGGGGGGGGGGGGGGGGGGGGGGGGGGGGGGGGGGGGGGGGGGGGGGGGGGGGGGGGGGGGGGGGGGGGGGGGGGGGGGGGGGGGGGGGGGGGGGGGGGGGGGGGGGGGGGGGGGGGGGGGGGGGGGGGGGGGGGGGGGGGGGGGGGGGGGGGGGGGGGGGGGGGGGGGGGGGGGGGGGGGGGGGGGGGGGGGGGGGGGGGGGGGGGGGGGGGGGGGGGGGGGGGGGGGGGGGGGGGGGGGGGGGGGGGGGGGGGGGGGGGGGGGGGGGGGGGGGGGGGGGGGGGGGGGGGGGGGGGGGGGACAACCACTAGGACCAGAGGCTGCTGAGAGCTTGAGAACCACAGGACACCAGGAGTGGATACGAACCCTAGACCCAAGCTGGACTGAACCATAGAACCAGAGCTGGATACTGAACCACTGACACCAGATTGATACTGAACCAAGACACCAGGAGCTGGATACTGAACCACTAGCCCAGTCAGCTAGATACTGAAACTAACACCAGGAGCTGTGATACTGAACCACTAACACAAGCAGCGATACTGAACACTAGACACCAGAGATCTGAATAGCAAGATAACTGAACACTAGACACCAGGAGCTGCGATACTGAAACCACTAGACACCAGGAGCTGGATACTGAACCACTAGACACCAGGAGCTGCGATACTGAACCACTAGACACCAGGAGCTGGATACTGAACACTAGACACCAGGAGCTGCGATACTGAACCACTAGACACCAGGAGCTGGATACTGAACCACTAGACACCAGGAGCTGTGATACTGAACCACTAGACACCAGAGCTGCGATACTGAACCACTAGACACCAGGAGCTGTGATACTGAACACTAGACACCAGAGCTGAGATACTGAACCACTAGACACCAGGAGCTGTGATACTGAACCACTAGACACCAGGAGCTGCGATACTGAACCACTAGACACCATGAGCTGAGATACTGAACCACTAGACACCATGGAGCTGTGATACTGAACCACTAGACACCAGGAGCTGTGATACTGAACCACTAGACACCAGGAGCTGTGATACTGAACCACTAGACACCAGGAGCTGTGATACTGAACACTAGACACCAGGAGCTGTGATACTGAACCACTAGACACCAGGAGCTGATACTGAACCACTAGACACCAGGAGCTGTGATACTGAACCACTAGACACCAGGAGCTGGATACTGAACCACTAGACACCAGGAGCTGTGATACTGAACCACTAGACACCATCAGCTGGATACTGAACCACTAGACACCAGGAGCTGGATACTGAACCACTAGACACCAGGAGCTGTGATACTGAACCACTAGACACCATGAGCTGGATACTGAACCACTAGACACCAGGAGCTGTGATACTGAACCACTAGACACCAGGAGCTGTGATACTGAACCACTAGACACCAGGAGCTGTGATACTGAAACCACTAGACACCAGGAGCTGCGATACTGAACCACTAGACACCATCAGCTGGATACTGAAAACTAGACACCAGGAGTGTGATACTGAACCACAGACACCAGGAGCTGTGATACTGAACCACTAGCAAACCCGAAACTGCGATACTGAACCAACTAGACACCAAGCTGGATACTGAAAACTAGACACCAGGAGCTGTGATACTGAACACAAGACACCAGGAGCTGTGATACTGAACCACCAGACACCAGGAGCTGCGATAAATGAACCACTAACACCATCAGCTGAGAAAACTGAAAACTAGACACCAGGAGCTGTGATACTGAACACTAAACACCAGGAGCTGTGATACTGAACCACTAGACACCAGGAGCGTGATACTGAACCACTAGACCCCCAGAGCTGGATACTGAACCATAGACACCAGGAAACTGGATACTGAACCACTAGACACCAATAGCTGGATACTGAAAACTAGACACCAGGAGCTGTGATACTGAACCACTAGACACCAGGGGCTGGATACTGAACCACTAGACACCACAGCTGAGATACTGAAAACTAGACACCAGGAGCTGTGATACTGAACCACTAGACCCAGGAGCTGTGATACTGAACCACTAGACACCAGGAGCTGTGAACTGAACCACTAGACACCAGGAGGCCGCGATACTGAACCACTAGACACCAGAAGCTGCGATACTGAACCACTAGACACCAGGGGCTGCGATACTGAACCACTAACACCAGGAGCTGGATACTGAAAACTAGAACCCCGGAGCTGTGAAAACTGAACCACTAACACCAGGAGCTGATACGAACCACAGACACCAGGAGCTTTTGGGAAATGAACCACTAGACACCAAGCTGGATACTGAAAACTAGACACCAGGAGCTGCGGGTACTGAACCACTAGACACCAGGACTGCGATACTGAACCACTAGACCCAGGAGCTGTGATACTGAACCACTAGACACCAGGGGCGCGATACTGACTAGACACCAGGAGCTTGATACTGAACACTAGACACCAGGAGCTGTGATACTGAACACAGACCAGGAGCTGGATACTGAACCACTAGACACCAAGCTGGATACTGAAACTAGACACCAACTGGATACTGAACACTAGACACCAGATGAACTGAACCACAGACACCAGAGCTGTGATACTGAACCACTAGACACAGAGCTGGATACTGAACCAAGACACCAGACTGCGATACTGAACCACTAGACACCATCAGCTGAGATACTGAAAATAGAACCAGGAGCTGTGATACTGAACCACTAGACACCAGGAGCTGTGATACTGAACCACTAGACACCAAGCTGAGATACTGAAAACTAGACACCAGGAGCTGTGATACTGAACCACTAGAAAAAGCTTGATACTGAACCACTAGACACAGGAGCTGGATACTGAACACTAGACACCATAGCTGGATACTGAACCACTAGACACCAGAGCTGAACTGAACCACTAGACACAGGAGCTGGATACTGAACCACTAGACACCAAGCTGGATACTGAACACAACACAGGAGCTGGATATGAACCACTAGACACCATAGCTGAACTGAAAACTGAAAATAACAAACCAACAGGAGCTGGATACTGAAACTAGACACCAGAGCTGGATACTGAACACTAGACACCAGGAGCTGGATACTGAACCACTAGACACCATAGTGGATACTGAAAACTAGACCCAGGAGCTGTGATACTGAACATAGACACCAGGAGCTGGATATGAAACTAGACACAGGAGCTGGATACTGAAACTAGACACCAGGAGCTGGATTGAAACTAGACACCGGAGCTGGATACTGAACCACTAGACACAGAGCTGGATACGAACCACAGACACCAGGAGCTGGATACTGAACCATAGACACCGGAGCTTGATACTGAACCACTAGACACAGGGCTGGATATGAACAATAGACACCAGAGCTGGTACGAACATAGAACCAGGAGCTGGATACTGAACCACTAACCAAGCTGGATACTGAAAACTAGACACAGGAGCTGGATACTGAACCATAGAACCAGAGCTGTGATACTGAACATAGACACAGGAGCTGCGATACTGAACCACTAGACACCAGGACTGGATACTGAACCACTAGACACAGGAGCTGTTAACTGAACCACTGGACAAAAGGAGCTGCGATACTGAACCACTAGAACAGGCGGATACTGAAACTAGACACAGGAGTGTGATACTGAACCACTAGGACACCGGAGCTGGATACTGAACCACAGACACCAGAGCTGGATACTGAACACTAGACCAGAGCTGAGAACACAGAACCAGGATTGAAATAGACCCAGTGGATCAATAACACAGGAGTGGAATGAACACTAGAAGTGGAACGAAATAACACAAGCTGGATACTGAACACTAACACAAGTGGATATGAAAACTAGACACCAGGCTGTGATACTGAACCACTAGACACCAGGAGCTGGATACTGAACCACTAGACACCAGGAGCTGGATACTGAACCACTAGACACCAGGAGCTGGATACTGAACCACTAGACACCAGGAGCTGAGATACTGAAACTAGACACCCGGAGCTGTGATACTGAACCACTAGACACCAGGCGCTGATACTGAACCACTAGACACCAAGCTGATACTGAAACTAGACACCAGGAGCTGTCGAACCTGAACACTAACACAGAAAACTGGATACTGAACCACTAGACACCAGAGCTGAGATACTGAAAACTAGACACCAGAGCTGTGATATGAACCACTGACACCAGAGCTGGATAGAACTGACACAGCTGATCTGAACACTAACCCAGAGTGATCTGAAAACTAACACCAGGGCTGGATAGAACCACAGACACAAGCTGGATACCGTGAACACTAGACACCAGAGCTGGATACTGAACCACTAGACACAGGAGCTGATACGAACCACTAGCCGAGCTGATACTGAACCACAGGAAAACACCAAGCTGGTACGAATGACACAGAGCTGTGAATGAATGACAGGAGGTGTAAACCACACACGAGCAACTGACATAACCATGTGATTGAATGACCAGGTGTGATATGACACAGCAAGAGGGATGACATAGACACAGAGATAAACCAAAACAGAGTGGATTGACACAGCACGAGCGGATATGAACCTAACCATGTGGTATGATAGACCCGAGTGGTTACATAGACAGAGGCGATATGACAAAGGGGGGGGGGGGGGGGGGGGGGGAGGCTGACAGGGGTGGCGATTTGGGAGGCGAATAAATGCAAGGGCTGGATGAACAGGGGAATATACACCAAGTGTATAATAGACACAGGCTGGTATGAATGACCAGGAGCTGGATATGAACAAGACACGAGTGTACTGAACTGACCGGGCTGGATATGACACGACCAGGGATCTGAAATGACCAGCTGGACTGAACATACCATTGACCAGACACCGACGATCTGAACCAGCACAGATGGAATGACCTACACCAACGATATGAACTACAGACTGGATCGAACCTAGAACCAAGGATGAAACATACCAGGAGCGGTACTGAACACTAGAACCAGGCGGTGAATGAACACTGACACGACATGACCTGTACTGACAACACCGGTGAATGAACATACACCAAGCTGGATACTGACACTACACAACGGATATGAAACAGACCCGCTGAACACACAGACCCGACTGATACGCTAGACACCAGCTGGATCGAAACTAGACACAAGCTGAACTGAACAGACACCAGACTGATACTGACATACACGCTGGATACGAACTAGACACGAGCTGATACTGAACCACAACACAGGAGCTGTGAACTGAACATAGACACAGAGCTGGATACGAACCACAGACACAGAGGATACTGAATAGACCAGAGCTGGATACTGAACAGCACCAGACTGGATACGAACAGACACCAGGACTGTAACTGAAAGAACCAGAGCTGGATACTGACACAACACAGAGCTGGATACTGACCCTACCAGGAGCTGGACTGAATAGACCAGCTGATCGAAACCCAGACTGATACGAACCACTACACCAGAGCTGATACTGAACCACTAACACAGAGTGATACTGACACAGACACCAGACTGGATACTGACACAACACAGGCTGGATATGAACACTAGAACCAGCTGGATAGACATAGACACAAGGGATACTGACATAACACAGGACTGGATATGAACAGACCAGACTGATATAACCTAACCCGAGTGTCGACAGACACAGCTTGTAGACCACAGAACAAGCTGGATATGAACCACTGAACAGAGCTTGTCGAACCACAGACCCAGACTGTGATACGAACCATAGACACATACTGAATAACAGGCTGGATAGAAAGACCAGATACTGACTAACCAAGCTGACAACTAACAAAACTGAAACCAGTGGTAGAACCCAACCGAGCATAATAACAGGTGGTACTAACCACTAGACACTGTGAATACAGATTGACCAACACGAGAACCCGCCAAGTATATGAACACAGAGGGTATACACCAGGCTGATATGAACCACACAAGTGGAGACAAACAAAACCAATAATACCGACACATATAGAATAGACACAAGGTAGAACACCAACGATGAACACAGCAAGATGGATCAAGCAAGGGTATAAATACCCGCTGGATATGAACAAGACCAGCTAACACACAACCTATGACACCGTGATGAACAGACCAGCTGGATACACCAATGATGAAAACAGAGCTGAACATACAGAGCTGTGACAGACCAGTGGAACTGAAATAGACGAGTGGATATGACAAGACAGAGATAACAGACAGGAACAACTGGATACTGAACCACTAGACACCAGGAGCTGTGATACTGAACCACTAGACACCAGGAGGGTGATACTGAACCACTAGACACCAGGAGCTGGATACTGAACCACTAGAACACCAGGAGCTGGATACTGAACCACTAGACACCAGAGCTGGATACTGAACACTAGACACCAGGAGCTGTGATACTGAACTAGACACCAGCGATACTGAAACTAGACACCAGGAGCTGGATACTGAAACTAGACACCAGGAGCTTGATACTGAACACTAGACACCAGGAGCTGGATACTGAACCACTAGACACCAGGAGCTGCGATACTGAACCACTAGACACCAGGAGCTGGATACTGAACACTAGACACCAGGAGCTGGATACTGAACCACTAGACACCAGGAGCTGTGATACTGAACCACTAGACACCAGGAGCTGTGATACTGAACCACTAGACACCAGGAGCTGCGATACTGAACACTAGACACCAGGAGCTGCGATACTGAACCACTAGACACCAGGAGCTGTGATACTGAACCACTAGACACCAGGAGCTGTGATACTGAACCACTAGACACCAGGAGCTGCGATACTGAACCACTAGACACCAGTAGCTGAGATACTGAAACTAGACACCAGGAGCTGTGATACTGAACCACTAGCACAGGAGCTGGATACTGAACCACTAGACACCAGGAGCTGCGATACTGAACCACTAGACACCAGCAGCTGTGATACTGAACACTAGACACCAGGAGCTGTGATACTGAACCACTAGACACCAGGAGCTGTGATACTGAACCACTAGACACCAGAGCTGGTACGACACTAGACACCATCACTGACTAACAGACACCAGGAGCTGGATACTGAACCACTAGACACCAGGAGCTGTGATACTGAACCACTAGACACCAGGAGCTGTGATACTGAAACCACTAGACACCAGGAGCTGCGATACTGAACCACTAGACACCATCAGCTGAGATACTGAACACTAGACACCAGGACTGTGATACTGAACCACTAGACACCACTAGACACCATAGCTGGATATGAAACTAGACACCAGGAGCTGTGATACTGAACCACTAGACACCAGGAGCTGTGACTGAAACTAGAACCAGGCTGAACTGAACCACAACACAGAGCTGAGATACTGAAACTAGACACCAGGAGCTGTGATACTGAACCACTAGACACCGGAGCGTGATACTGAACACTAGACACCAGGAGCTGTGATACTGAACCACTAGACACCAGGAGCTGCGATACTGAACCACTAGACACCAGGAGCTGAGATACTGAACGTCCAAGCCCCGCTTTGTGGACATGTCTCTTCTCTGCGCGGAGCCGGTGCAGCCGTCAGTCACTTGTCAGGTTATATAAGACCCCGGCTGGATGAAACCTTCTTCCATCAGACTGAGGGGAGCGCTCCAGAGCACATGACTGACAGGTCACTCCCAGCACTGGGGAGAATGAGCAGTGAGCGCCCCCTGGTGCCAGCAGACTGCTACAGAGATGCAGATGTAGCAGAGCTGAATTTGTGTGTTCACCCTTAAAGGGATTGTTCACTACTATATTGTATAATTGGGCTCATGGTGATGTAAGAGCAACGACTGGACCCCACTGCAGCACCGCTGCCCATCTCATGTGCTGGAGTCCACTGTGACAAACCCTCAGCTGTGAGAAGTTCTTCCTCTACATGGAAACAAATGTTTTCATAGATCTTGAAAATGGTAAAGAAATGAAACAATCACAATGTCCATAAGACGCGGTGACGTTTGGTGTATCCGGCTCCGGAGCGTTCACATCTATAGGGCCAGTGACCCCAGAAAATCTTAAAGGGGCAGCACACCTGATTACTCCTCTGTTATCAGTCATTATGGCAGGTGGTGCTGGCTGTAGGACCGGGGGCTAAGTTCTATTGTTCCCTGTTATCAGCCACAGGGAGCGGCTGACTGTAGCGCAGGGGAACACAATGAATATTCCGCCGACACCGGATGAAAGTTTTCAATAGAGAAGAAAAACTAGAAATAGCCGTGTCCTCCAGAGCCCTCCGGCCGCAGCTTAATTCTGGAGGGGCGACAGGGGGGTCCAGAGAGAGGACAGAGGGGTCCAGAGAGAGGACAGAGGGGTCCAGAGAGGGGACAGAGGGGAGTCCGGAGGGGAGACAGAGGGGTCCGGAGAGGGGACAGAGGGGGGCCAGGAGGGGAGAAGGGGACAGAGGGGGGCCCGGAGGAGAGACAGAGGGGTCCAGAGAGGGGACAGAGGGGCCAAGAGTGGAGACAGAGGGGTCCAGAGAGGGGACAGAGGGATCCAGAGAGGGGACAGATGCGTCCAGAGGGGAGTCCGGAGGGGAGACAGAGGGGTCCGGAGAGGGGACAGAGGGGTCCAGAGTGGAGACAGAGGGGTCCAGAGAGGGGACAGAGGGATCCAGAGAGGGGACAGAGGGATCTAGAGAGGGGACAGAGGGATCCAGATAGGTCCAGAGAGGGGACAGAGGGATCCAGAGAGGGACAGAGGATCAGAGGATCCAGAGAGGGGACAGAAGGATCCAGAGAGGGGACAGATGCGTCCAGAGGGGAGTCCGGAGGGGAGACAGAGGGGGGCCCGGAGGGGAGACTGAGGGGTTCAGAGAGGGGACAGAGGGGGGCCTGGAGGAGAGACAGAGGGGTCCAGGGGACAGAGGGGCCAAGAGTGGAGACAGAGGGGTCCAGAGAGGGGACAGAGGGGTGCCCGGAGGGGAGACAGATGGGTCCAGAGAGGGGCCCAGAGTGGAGACAGAGGGGTCCAGAGGGGTGCCCGGAGGGGAGACAGAGGGGTCCAGAGAGGGGACAGAAGGGGGCCCGGAAGAAGACAGAGGGGGGCCCAGAGGAGAGACAGAGGGGTCTGGAGGGGAGATAGAGGGGTCCAGAGAGGTGACAGAAGGGTCCGGAGGGAAACGGGTCTGGAGGAGAGAAAATTGTGGATAGAGGAGAATCAAGGAGACAGAAGTCTGGAGAAAGACAGGAGTCTGGGTGAGCAGAGGAATCTGGAAGGACAGAGGCGATAAGAAACCTACCTCATTTTTCTCGGTGTCTCCGGTCTTCCATGTTGGCCACACATTGCACTTCATGGACGAGGTGACAGGGTCCCTTTACGTGTCGGCCTCAGTGGGTTACTGTGGGGTGAGATCAGGGATGATGGGAATTCTCCTCCGAGGAACAGTCATATAACATCTTCTAAATAAGTTGTCACTGGAGGATGACGAGCGCCGCGGCCGCCATACAACGTACAGCAGCCGTACCTGGGCTTAAAGGGGAACTCCACCTACTGCTGCTCCGACCGCCCCACCTGGTCTGCGAGCAGGATCACCGACACTATAGAAACCTGCCACATGACTGTACACAGCGGCAGGGAAAAACAAGGGGGAGGAGCAGACACCCATCTACAAGGGGGAGGAGCCCGACACCCATCTACAAGGGGGAGGAGCCCGACAACCATCTACAAGGGGGAGGCGGCTGACAACCATCTACAAGGGGGAGGAGCAGACACCCATCTACAAGGGGGAGGAGCCCGACACCCATCTACAAGGGGGAGGGGCGACAACCATCTACAAGGGGGAGGAGCAGACACCCATCTACAAGGGGAGGATCCAACACCATCTACAAGGGGGAGGAGCCTGACAACCATCTACAAGGGGGAGGCGCAACACCATCTACAAGGGGAGGATCCAAACACCCATCTACAAGGGGGAGGAGCCTGACAACCATCTACAAGGGGGAGGCGGCTGGACAAACACCATCTACAAGGGGGAGGAGCCCAACAACCATCTACAAGGGGGAGGCGCTGACAACCATCCACAAGGGGGAGGAGCCGACACCATCTACAAGGGGAGGTTCCAAACTCCCATCTACAAGGGGGAGAGCCGACAACCATCTACAAGGGGAGGGCCTGACAACCATCACAAGGGAGGAGTCCAAACCATCTACAAGGGGAGGATCCAACACCATCTACAAGGGGGAAAGAGCAGACAACCATCTACAAGCGGGAGGAGCCCGACAACCATCTACAAGGGAGGATCCAAACTCCCATCTACAAGGGGGAGGAGCCGACACCATCTACAAGGGGGAGGATCCAAACACCCATCTACAAGGGGGAGGAGCAGACAACCATCTACAAGGGGGAGGATCCAAACACCCATCTACAAGGGGGAGGGCTCGACAACCATCTACAAGGGGAGTATCCAAACACCCATCTACAAGGGGGAGGAGCCCGACAACCATCTACAAGGGGAGTATCCAAACACCCATCTACAAGGGGGAGGAGCTCGACAACCATCTACAAGGGGGAGGATCCAAACACCCATCTACAAGGGGGAGGAGCTCGACAACCATCTACAAGGGGAGGATCCCAACACCCATCTACAAGGGGGAGGATCCAAACACCCGTCTACGAGGGGGAGGAGCCCGACACCCATCTA
This sequence comes from Oophaga sylvatica, assembly GCA_033576555.1. Classification (NCBI taxonomy): domain Eukaryota; kingdom Metazoa; phylum Chordata; class Amphibia; order Anura; family Dendrobatidae; genus Oophaga; species Oophaga sylvatica. The sequence continues at coordinate 11,069 of JARQOD010009602.1, forward strand.
CAAGGGGGAGGAGCTCGACAACCATCTACAAGGGGGAGGAGCAGACACCCATCTACAAGGGGGAGGATCCAAACACCCGTCTACGAGGGGGAGGAGCCTTCTCTTATTAGCTGGATTTAGGACTATGGGGGGTACGATCAAAAACATGGTGACGTGGTTTGGGTTTTCCACCTGGCGACAGCCCATAGAGTGAGGGCCCCACAGCACAATGACAACGGGGGCCCTCTTCAGTCCTTTCCGTGCATATAAATTGATAATCTAGAATGTCTGGTACTCCGCCATCTTTATAGAATCGATAATCTGGATTTTCATAAACCTGGATCAGAAAAAGGAGAGGAGTAAGATGTCGTCTCCTCCATGTCGGATAATCCAGAACATTCTGTACTCTGGCTCCAGCATTTGGCAGTCAGGCGGGGCCCCATTATTGCCTGCCACAGACATCGCACCGCATGATCTCCGTCTGCAATGTTCCTTTAAGTATCCATCTGCACGGAGCGGCCGCAGTAACGAGCCCGGCGCTCACAGATAATTACCCTGCAGATCAGCGGCTCTGCGCAGCGCGCTCGGCCTCCGTCAGCTTTGATTTTATGTGCAATGACGAGGTGACCGGCAGTAATTGGCGCTCACGAGAAATCAGACAATACCGGAATCGCAATTAATGGGAACCGTCCGGGACGTAAAGTCAGCGCTAATGAGGCGGCTCAAACAGAATGTGATATCAAAGGGGGAAGACGCCGTCACGTGACCCGACGGAGCGGCCATGCACCAAACGCAGCACCACGGCCAACAGGCAACCAAAAATCTGTTCCAGCAAAGCTGACAAGTTTCACTTACCGATTATAGCTATTTCCTTCCATTTTTCTCCCCAAGAGCCATTGCTTTGGTTTTTCTTTTAAACCTTTCCATATGAGCAATTGTTATCTGGGGGCACCTGCTCCAACGCACGTTTCTCCCAGGCTTACTCAGGAGGCATCCTGGCGAAACGTGCGTTGGGGCGCACAGGACTGCAGGTCACACACATCTTGGCAATGCAAGTTCTCGTTTTCACCCCTCTTCTTGTTCTGCCTTTACAGTCAGACTTCATATAAACCGAGAGCTGGTAAGTGACGAAAGCACCGACCATACAGCCAATAAGAGCAGTGTCCTGTGTCTCGTGTCCTCCCCCGGTCACTCCACTCCTGTATTTATCACATTTAATAAGGTTAATATTTTATGCTCCAGATACGTTCTTTGATGATTATTTCCAGGATCTTTTTCTGTTGCAGCAAAAGAAAAAAATGGCAAATTTTCAATTTTGATCTTTTTTCTTTGCAGCTTTTACCTGTTTTCTTTTTTACTAGAGAAGCAATGCGTGCCGGTAATTTGAATTTTTGTAGTTTTTAAAACTTTGTAACCATAGTACGTCAGTGGCTGGATTTCACGAAGGCACCAAGACGGCAGCAACGTGGGCACACCACAATCCCCTCAGGGGTGGAAATAGCTGCCCAAACCGACGGGCCCCTGGGATGGAGCGATTGAAATGCCAATGTTAGAGATGGACAGGTGCAAACAGCAGTGACAGGAGATGGCGCGATCGCTGCTCTTAGAGGCAGATGATGGCTGCAGTACACAGCATGCCATCCGCTGTACAAGAACTGGGCTCAGCTTGTGAGTTCACGACTTGTCCACCCTGACGCGCGTTTCAGCAATCTGCCTTTTTTCGCCATACTCTGGTTCTATAGAGGCAGTCTCTCACACTGTTACGCACTAGCACTGACTACTTGCACTACCTCTATTAACCCTTACACATATCTTATAGGTGTGACATTTATTGTATTATTGGAGCCTTCCAGCACTTTTCAGTGTTTATGTCTCAGCAGCTTCTGATTCACCAGTCATTTCGCACATTAGCTTTTTGCTCGCTCCTGACTACGGTCTGTCGTACGTCTGGGTGTGCGGCCCTGTTATTTTAATCCTTCATGTACATTATTTGTTTTCAAGTTGTTGTCACCTGATAGAATGTAATAAACTATTACTTTTTGCACCACACAGTGTGTACGGACTTTATGATCTTTTTTTCCCCGTCCATTAGGTATAACCCGTGCCCGCTTCTTGTTTGGGGGAATGCGATCTTCACTATATTATCTACTCTATTAGTGTTTGGGCTCCCTGCACCAAGAACATTCCCGTCTTCCTGTAATCAGGTCAGCGGAACCTGATAGGACCAGTGACGGTAGCAGCCCTTGACGGCAGACCAGTGATGGACGGCGGCAGACCCGGATTGCGACAGCAGCCCAGTGATGGACTGGCGCAGAACCCGAGGGATTGCAGACGGCAGACCGAGGACGGCAACCGAGGATTGCAGACGGCACCGTGATGGACGGCGGCAGACCCGGAGGATTGCAATGAACGGCAGACCAGGATTGCATGTGGACGGCGGCAGACCCGGAGGATTGCAGACGGCAGACCAGTGATGGACGGCGGCAGACCGAGGATTGCAGACGGCAGACCAGTGATGGACGGCGGCAGACCCGGAGGATTGCAGACGGCAGACAGTGATGGACGGCGGCAGACCCGGAGGATTGCAGACAGCAGCCCAGTGATGTCGCCAGACACGGCAGACCAGTGACAGACAGCGGCAGACCAGTGATAGCAAACTCGGTGGACCAGTGACGGCGGCGGACTATCGACGACGGCAGACCCGTAATAAAATACTTATTTATTAAGAGGCGGCTCGATTGTTCCTGGTCTGACCCAGAAAAAAAACAACCATAACAAAAGAAAACGCGTAAATAACAAGTCTGATCTGCCAGAAAGATGCCATTAAACAAACACACGATTGTGGGGTGGTCCCGACCTCTGAGCCCATCGGTAAGACCCCTATATATCTCTGCAGCTCTGGTGAAGGCCCTGGGTGCCGGCTGCACACAAGGAGGTTCTGACCACCCACACGAGTCTCTCCCCCAAGCAGCAGATCCAACCTCTGGAGGAACAATGTGACTCATCTCACAACTTCTTGGGGGTCTCTCCTCTCCCTCCGGGAGGTCTGGACTGTTTTCTCCCGATAGCGAGTCCTCTACCTGCCCCCGGCTTTCTCCTCTTTGGCCCCTTAGACTCCACTTTCAGTTCCTGGATCCACATTGAGTCGTAGTCGCCCGGAGCTTGGTATCCAGACTCCTTGGTATCTAGGGGGTCCTTACTGAGGAGGACACAGATGGAGGGGCTGTTCCTCTTCACTGTGAGGGGATCCAAGCCAACCTCAGGCACAATGGGCTCCCAGATCTCTTCTGTCTGTCTGTAAAGGATCCTGGTGATCTGGTGAAGATCCTTCACCCTCCGTTTCATGATCTCCACGCAGCTGATGGTCTTGCTCAGTGCTTTCCCAGTTCCGCTGAACAGAATCTGCCGCACATCATCGCTCTCCATCCGGCCGACCGCAAATCCCATCAGGTTCCGGATTTTGCTTCCATCTTTCACCTTCATCTCAATGATGTCTGGGGGGAGCGCGGCGAACGGCGCCTCCAGGGGCTTCTCCTCCACCCGCACCTTCTTGTAGTTCTCCATGATCGGAGCTCCGAGCGCTAAAGTAAGAGATGAATGAGAAATTAAGAGGTGACAAAAGAGATCCCAAAGCACCCGCATCTCTCCGAGCCCAGGACCACCCAACACCAGAGTGTCACCCTGACTGCAGCAGAGCACAGCACCAACATCAACACGACTGCAGCAAAGCACGGAACGGCACCAACATCACCCCACCCCCACACCTGACGTCACCCTGACTGCAGCACAGCACAAACATCACCCCCCACACCTGACGTCACCCTGACTGCAGCACAGCACAAACATCACCCCCACACCTGACGTCACCCTGACTTCAGCACAGCACAGCACCAACATCACCCCCGACACTGAGCACCCTGACTTCACCCCACACCTGACGTCACCCTGACTGCAGCACAGCACCAACATCACCCCCCACACCTGACGTCACCCTGACTGCAGCACAGCACCAACATCACCCCCCACACCCGACGTCACCCTGACTGCAGCACAGCACCGACATCACCCCCCACACGTGACGTCACCCTGACTGCAGCACAGCACCAACATCACCCCCACACCTGACGTCACCCCGACTGCAGCACAGCACCAACATCATCCCCCACACCTGACGTCACCCTGACTGCAGCACAGCACAGCACCAACATCACCCCGACTGCAGCACAGCACCAACATCACCCCCACACGTGACGTCACCCTGACTGCAGCACAGCACCAACATCACCCCCCACACCTGACGTCACCCCGACTGCAGCACAGCACCAACATCATCCCCCACACCTGACGTCACCCTGACTGCAGCACAGACAGCACAACATCACCCCGACTGCAGCACAGCACCAACATCACCCCCCACACGTGACGTCACCCTGACTGCAGCACAGCACCAACATCACCCCCCACACCTGACGTCACCCCGACTGCAGCACAGCACCAACATCATCCCCCACACCTGACGTCACCCTGACTGCAGCACAGCACAGCACCAACATCACCCCGACTGCAGCATGACACCAACATCACCCCCCACACCTGACGTCACCCTGACTGCAGCACAGCACCAACATCACCCCCCACACCCGACGTCACCCTGACTGCAGCATGGCACCAACATCACCCCCCACACCTAACGTCACCCTGACTGCAGCACAGCACCAACATCACCCCCCACACTGACGTCACCCTGACTGCAGCACAGCACCAACATCACCCCCCACACCTGACGTCACCCCGACTGCAGCACGGCACCAACATCACCCCCCACACCCGACGTCACCCTGACTGCAGCACAGCACCAACATCACCCCCCACACCCGACGTCACCCTGACTGCAGCACAGCACCAACATCACCCCCCACACCCGACGTCACCCTGACTGCAGCACAGCACCAACATCACCCCCACAACCCGACGTCACCCTGACTGCAGCACAGCACCAACATCACCCCCCACACCTGACGTCACCCTGACTGCAGCACAGCACCAACATCACCCCCCACACCTGACGTCACCCTGACTGCAGCACAGCACCAACATCACCCCCCACACCTGACGTCACCCCGACTGCAGCACGGCACCAACATCACCCCCCACACCTGACGTCACCCTGACTGCAGCACAGCACCAACATCACCCCGACTGCAGCACGGCACCAACATCACCCCCCACACCTGACGTCACCCAGACTGCAGCACAGCACGGCACCAACATCACCCCGACTGCAGCACAGGACAAACATCACCCCCCACACCTGACGTCACCCTGACTGCAGCACAGCACAAACATCACCCCCCACACCTGACGTCACTCTGACTGCAGCACAGCACAGCACCAACATCACCCCGACTGCAGCACGGCACCAACATCACCCCCCACACCTGACGTCACCCAGACTGCAGCACAGCACCAACATCACCCCCCACACCCGACGTCACCCTGACTGCAGCACAGCACCAACATCACCCCCCACACCTGACGTCACCCTGACTGCAGCACAGCACCAACATCACCCCCCACACCTGACGTCCACCCCGATACTGCCAGGGCACGGCACCAACATCACCCCCCACATACACCTGACGCACCCTAGACTGCAGCACGGCACCAACATCACCCCCCACACCTGACGTCACCCTGACTGCAGCACAGCACCAACATACCCACACTACGTCACCCGACTGCAGCACGGCACCAACATCACCCCCCACACCTGACGTCACCCTGACTGCAGCACGCACCAACATCACCCCCCACACCTGACGTCACCCCGACTGCAGCACGGCACCAACATCACCCCCCACACCTGACGTCACCCTGACTGCAGCACGCACCAACATCACCCCCCACACCTGACGTCACCCCGACTGCAGCACGGCACCAACATCACCCCCCACACCTGACGTCACCCTGACTGCAGCACAGCACCAACATCACCCCCCACACCTGACGTCACCCCGACTGCAGCACGGCACCAACATCACCCCCCACACCTGACGTCACCCTGACTGCAGCACGGCACCAACATCACCCCCCACACCTGACGTCACCGACTGCAGCACGCACCAACATCACCCCCACACCTGACGTCACCCTGACTGCAGCACAGCACCAACATCACCCCACACTGACGTCACATGACTGCACGCACCAACATCACCCCCCACACCTGACGTCACCCTGACTGCAGCACGGCACCAACATCACCCCCCACACCTGACGTCACCCTGACTGCAGCAGAGCACGGCACCAGCATCACCCCCCACATCTCACCGTGTCACCTAAATGAATGCTCCAATGTGACCCCAAACAATTAATGCAGACCCCAATGTCCCCCGCACGCCCTGTTACCGCTGTATGAGCAGACGTGACCCCGTGGACGCTGCAGTTTTGACTGTTGAGAATTTTATGCAAATTGTTCCAGGACAGCAAGAGGCAGAAATCCCAACACCAAAGGTTTAATGTGACCGCTGCAGCCAATCACCGGCGATGTGATGTAACAATGACGTCAGTGATCGGCTGCAGCGGTAACACATCTGTTAATACCTAGAATTCACTTCTGGAGGCCGCAGATACCAGGAGCAGCGGAGAAACCAGCACAGCTGTCACCGGGTCTGTAAGGAGGATCCCGGGAAACGGGAAATCACAGGACGCGACATCATGGGAGTGACAGAGACACCAGACCCGTGCTGCCGCCACCAACACAGCTGCTAGAGGACTGCACACCCAGCAGTCACACACGGGGCACACGCGCGACTCACCTCACACCCCGACACACCGGAGCCTCACTGCGCCGCCATATTGCTGTGACGACACCGGTGGGCGGGGTCACAGGCTTCCGGAGATGCGTTCCAACTTGACACGCACATCGTTACATGTGCTGCAGACTGCTGCCACCTGCCGGACACTGTGGGAACCCCAGGAGCTGCAGCACATACAGTTCATAATTTATTTTCTCCACTTCTCGCGAACCTATAACGCAGCGCTGTACAGGCAGCCTCCTATTAACCCCTCCCCTGCTGTACATCACCCAGCACCCTCCTATTAACCCCTCCTCTGCAGGCAGCCTCCATTAACCCCTCCCCTGCTGTACAAGGAGCCTCCTATTAACCCCTCCCCTGCTGTACAAGGCAGCCTCCAAATTTAACCCCCCCCTGCTGTACAAGGCAGCCTCCTATTAACCCCTCCTCTGCTGTACAAGGCAGCCTCCGATTAACCCCACCCCTGCTGTACAAGGCAGCCTCCTATTAACCCCTCTTCTGCTGTTCAAGGCAGCCTCCAATTAACCCCTCCCCTGCTGTACAGGCAGCCTCCTATTAACCGCTCCCCTGCTGTACAGGCAGCCTATTAACCCCTTCCCTGCTGTACAGGCAGCCAACTATTAACCCCTCCCCTGCTGTACATTGCCAACACCCTCATATTGACCCCTCCCCTGCTGAACATTACCCAGCACCCTCCCATTAACCCCTCCTCTGCTGTACAGGCAGCCATTAACCCCTCCCCTGCTGTACAGGAAGCCTCATATTAACCCCTCCCCTGCTGTACAGTACCCAGCACCCTATTAACCCCTCCCCTGCTGTACGTTGCCAGCACACCATTAACCCCTCCCCTGCTGTACGTTGCCAGCACCCTACTATTAACCCATCCCCTGCTGTACATTGCCAGCACCCTACTATTAACCCCTCCCCTGCTGTACATTGCCAGCACACTCCTATTAACCCCTCCCCTGCTGTACATTGCCAGCACCCTACTATTAACCCCTCCCCTGCTGTACATTGCCAGCACCCTCCTATTAACCCCTCCTCTGCTGTACATTGCCAGCACCCTCCTAATAACCCCCTCCTGCTGTACATTGCCAGCACACTATTAACCCCTCCCTGCTGTACATTGCCAGCACCCTACTATTAACCCATCCCCTGCTGTACATTGCCAGCACCCTCCTATTAACCCTCTCCTGCTGTACGTTGCCAGCACCCTATTAACCCATCCCCTGCTGTACATTGCCAGCACCCTCCTATTAACCCCCTCCCCTGCTGTACATTGCCAGCACACTCCTATTAACCCCTCCCTGCTGTACATTGCCAGCACCCTACTATTAACCCCTCCCTGCTGTACATTGCCAGCACCCTCCTATTAACCCCTCTCCTGCTGTACATTGCCAGCACACTATTAACCCCTCCCTGCTGTACGTTGCCAGCACCCTATTAACCCATCCCCTGCTGTACATTGCCAGCACCCTCCTAATAACCCCTCTCCTGCTGTACATTGCCAGCACCCTACTATTAACCCCTCCCCTGCTGTACATTGCCAGCACCCTACTATTAACCCATCCCTGCTGTACATTGCCAGCACCCTCCTATTAACCCCTCTCCTGCTGTACGTTGCCAGCACCCTATTAACCCATCCCCTGCTGTACATTGCCAACACCTCCTATTAACCCCCTCCCCTGCTGTACATTGCCAGCACACTCCTATTAACCCCTCCCCTGCTGTACATTGCCAGCACCCTACTATTAACCCCTCCCCTGCTGTACATTGCCAGCACCCTCCTATTAACCCCTCTCCTGCTGTACATTGCCAGCACACTATTAACCCCTCCCCTGCTGTACGTTGCCAGCACCCTACTATTAACCCATCCCCTGCTGTACATTGCCAGCACCCTACTATTAACCCATCCCCTGCTGTACATTGCCAGCACCCTCCTATTAACCCCTCCCCTGCTGTACATTGCCAGCACACTCCTATTAACCCCTCCCTGCTGTACATTGCCAGCACACTCCTATTAACCCCTCCCCTGCTGTACATTGCCAGCACCCTACTATTAACCCCTCCCCTGCTGTACATTGCCAGCACCCTCCTATTAACCCCTCCTCTGCTGTACATTGCCAGCACCCTCCTATTAACCACTCTCCTGCTGTACATTGCCGGCAGCCTATTAACCCCTCCCCTGCTGTACATTACCAGCATCCTCCTATTAACCCCTCCCCTTCTGTATATTACCAGCACACTCATATTAACCCCTCCCCTGCTGTACATTGCCAGCACCCTACTATTAACCCCTCCCCTGCTGTACATTGCCGGCAGCCTATTAACCCCTCCCCTGCTGTACATTACCAGCATCCTCCTATTAACCCCTCCCCTTCTGTATATTACCAGCATCCTCCTATTAACCCCTCCCCTGCTGTACATTGCCAGCACACTCCTATTAACCCCTCCCCTGCTGTACATTACCAGCATCCTCCTATTAACCCCTCCCCTTCTGTACATTACCAGCATCCTCCTATTAACCCCTCCCCTGCTGTACATTACCAGCACCCTCCTATTAACCTTTTCTACAATCAATGGCGCACACACACAGAACGAGTCCGGATATCAGATTTTTATTGGACTCTTACATGATGAAGTAAATGGTGGAAACAAAACAATTCTATAAATAACGTAGTGACCGCGGCTCCACCGGAAGAAACCGCGGCAGACGGCAGCATCAGGGGAAGAGTAAGGTGCGGGGGGAGGGGAAACAGTGATGGACGCAGCTCCCAGCACATACATAGTTAATGCCTCTGTAGGATGAGTAGAAAAAAAAGTCCTGACTCCAAACACAGCTGAAGCTGCGGTGACTGCAGATTAATCCTTTCTCTTCTTTTCACACTTCTTTTTGTGATGTCTACATGGGCCACTGTCGCTCCTGTGCGGCCGCCATCGCCCGTCAGTGATAAGTGCAGCGCCAAAAGCAGAGAGGACAAGGAGCAGAGTTACCATGAAGATCAGCGGCGCCGCAGCAACACGGAGAACAGGGTAACAGATGGGAGAAGCAGCGGAGGAACACATGCGGCAAACACCATGGCGGCTCCGTACAAGCCTCACTCAGATCGCGGCTTCACCTGCCGGGCGGCTTCAATCTGAGAAAGAACCTCGTCCCACATCACAAACTGCTTAGAGAGGAGGAGGGTCTGACACCAAGGGTTAAGGGGCATACATCAGGGGTGTTACATAGGACTGCAGGTGACATCTACTACATTATCTGTACTCAGAGAGTTATCACTGTGTTATCTGTGGTGTTACATAGGACTGCAGGTGACATCTACTACATTATCTGTACTCAGAGAGTTATCACTGTGTTATCTGTGGTGTTACATAGGACTGCAGGTGACATCTACTACATTATCTGTACTCAGAGAGTTATCACTGTGTTATCTGTGGTGTTACATAGGACTGCAGGTGACATCTACTACATTATCTGTACTCAGAGAGATATCACTGTGTTATCTGTGGTGTTACATAGGACTGCAGGTGACATCTACTACATTATCTGTACTCAGAGAGTTATCACTGTGTTATCGGTGGTGTTACATAGGACTGCAGGTGACATCTACTACATTATCTGTACTCAGAGAGTTATCACTGTGTTATCTGTGGTGTTACATAGGACTGCAGGTGACATTACTACATTATCTGTACTCAGAGAGTTATCACTGTGTTATCTGTGGTGTTACATAGGACTGCAGGTGACATCTACTACATTATCTGTACTCAGAGAGTTATCACTGTGTTATCTGTGGTGTTACATAGGACTGCAGGTGACATCTGCTACATTATCTGTACTCAGAGAGTTATCACTGTGTTATCTGTGGTGTTACATAGGACTGCAGGTGACATTACTACATTATCTGTACTCAGAGAGTTATCACTGTGTTATCTGTGGTGTTACATAGGACTGCAGATTACATCTACTACATTATCTGTACTCAGAGAGTTATCACTGTGTTATCTGTGGTGTTACATAGGACTGCAGGTGACATCTAATACATTATCTGTACTCAGAGAGATATCACTGTGTTATCTGTGGTGTTACATAGGACTGCAGGTGACATCTAATACATTATCTGTACTCAGAGAGATATCACTGTGTTATCTGTGGTGTTACATAGGACTGCAGGTGACATCTACTACATTATCTGTACTCAGAGAGATATCACTGTGTTATCTGTGGTGTTACATAGGACTGCAGGTGACATATACTACATTATCTGTACTCAGAGAGTTATCACTGTGTTATCTGTGGTGTTACATAGGACTGCAGGTGAATTACTCATTATTGTACTCAGAGATATCACTGTGTTATCTGTGGTGTTACATAGGACTGCAGGTGATTACTCATTACTGTACTCAGAGTTATCACTGTGTTATCTGGTGTTAATAGGCTGCATATTTACTCATATTACGAGTTATCTGTGTTATCTGTGGTGTACATACTCAGTGACATCTACTTATCTGTCTGTAGATATCACTGTTATCTTGTGTACAAGACTCAGGTGATCTTATTATTGACTCAGAGTTATCACTGTGTTATCTGTGTTTCATAGGACTGGGTAATACTCATATCTTATCAGATACACTGTGTTATTGGTGTTACATAGATGCAGGTGACATTATACATTATCTGTACTCAGAGATATCACTGTGTTATCGTGGTGTTACTAGGACTGCAGGTGACATCTACTACATTATCTGTATCAGAGGTTATCACTGTTATCTGTGGTGTTACATAGACTGCAGGTGACATCTACATTATCTGTATCAGAGAGTTATCACTGTGTTATGGGTGTTACATAGACTGCAGGACTACTACATTATCTGTACTCAGAGTTATCTGTGTTATTGTGTGTTACATAGACTGCAGTGACTCAATTATCTGTACTGGGTTCATGGACTGGGTGTTACATAGGACTCAGGAATTATCATTTGTATCGGTTCGTTAGTGGTTTACAAGGACTCAGTGAATCTACTACATTTGTACAGAGTATCAGGTTATCTTGTGTTACTGACTCAGGTGATCACTATTTCGTTCAGAGTTATCACTTTATCTGGGTTATAGGATCAGTGTCTTATACTGTACTCAGGAATCACTATTTGTGTTAAGTCGGTGATCTTTTATGCTCAGAATACACTTTTTTGGGTTACATGGACTGGGTGACATTATACATTCGTCTCAGAGATATCACTGTGTTATCTGTGGTGTTACATAGGACTGCAGGTGACATCTACTACTTATCTGTACTCAGAGAGTTATCACTGTTATCTGTGGTGTTACATAGACTGCAGGTGATCTACTACATTATCTGTATCAGAGATATCACTGTGTTATCTGTGGTGTACATAGGACTGAGGTGACATTACTACATTATCTGTCTCAGAGTTATCCTGGTTATCTGTGGTTACATAGACTAGTAATCTACTAATATCTGTATCAGAGTATCACGTGATCTGTGGTGTTAATAACTGAGATATCACTGTGTTATCTGTGGTGTTACATAGGACTGCAGGTGACATCTACTACATTATCTGTACTCAGAGAGTTATCACTGTGTTATCTGTGGTGTTACATAGGACTGCAGGTGACATCTACTACATTATCTGTACTCAGAGAGTTATCACTGTGTTATCTGTGGTGTTACATAGGACTGCAGGTGACATCTACTACATTATCTGTACTCAGAGAGTTATCACTGTGTTATCTGTGGTGTTACATAGGACTGCAGGTGACATCTACTACATTATCTGTACTCAGAGAGTTATCACTGTGTTATCTGTGGTGTTACATAGGACTGCAGGTGACATCTACTACATTATCTGTACTCAGAGAGTTATCACTGTGTTATCTGTGGTGTTACATAGGACTGCAGGTGACATCTACTACATTATCTGTACTCAGAGAGTTATCACTGTGTTATCTGTGGTGTTACATAGGACTGCAGGTGACATCTACTACATTATCTGTACTCAGAGAGTTATCACTGTGTTATCTGTGGTGTTACATAGGACTGCAGGTGACATCTACTACATTATCTGTACTCAGAGAGTTATCACTGTGTTATCTGTGGTGTTACATAGGACTGCAGGTGACATCTACTACATTATCTGTACTCAGAGAGTTATCACTGTGTTATCTGTGGTGTTACATAGGACTGCAGGTGACATCTACTACATTATCTGTACTCAGAGAGTTATCACTGTGTTATCTGTGGTGTTACATAGGACTGCAGGTGACATCTACTACATTATCTGTACTCAGAGAGTATCACTGTGTTATCTGTGGTGTTACATAGGACTGCAGGTGACATCTACTACATTATCTGTACTCAGAGAGTTATCACTGTGTTATCTGTGGTGTTACATAGGACTGCAGGTGACATCTACTACATTATCTGTACTCAGAGAGTTATCACTGTGTTATCTGTGGTGTTACATAGGACTGCAGGTGACATCTACTACATTATCTGTACTCAGAGAGTTATCACTGTGTTATCTGTGGTGTTACATAGGACTGCAGGTGACATCTACTACATTATCTGTACTCAGAGAGTTATCACTGTGTTATCTGTGGTGTTACATAGGACTGCAGGTGACATCTACTACATTATCTGTACTCAGAGAGTATCACTGTGTTATCTGTGGTGTTACATAGGACTGCAGGTGACATCTACTACATTATCTGTACTCAGAGAGTTATCACTGTGTTATCTGTGGTGTTACATAGGACTGCAGGTGACATCTACTACATTATCTGTACTCAGAGAGTTATCACTGTGTTATCTGTGGTGTTACATAGGACTGCAGGTGACATCTACTACATTATCTGTACTCAGAGAGTTATCACTGTGTTATCTGTGGTGTTACATAGGACTGCAGGTGACATCTACTACATTATCTGTACTCAGAGAGTTATCACTGTGTTATCTGTGGTGTTACATAGGACTGCAGGTGACATCTACTACATTATCTGTACTCAGAGAGTTATCACTGTGTTATCTGTGGTGTTACATAGGACTGCAGGTGACATCTACTACATTATCTGTACTCAGAGAGTTATCACTGTGTTATCTGTGGTGTTACATAGGACTGCAGGTGACATCTACTACATTATCTGTACTCAGAGAGTTATCACTGTGTTATCTGTGGTGTTACATAGGACTGCAGGTGACATCTACTACATTATCTGTACTCAGAGAGTTATCACTGTGTTATCTGTGGTGTTACATAGGACTGCAGGTGACATCTACTACATTATCTGTACTCAGAGAGATTATCACTGTGTTATCTGTGGTGTTACATAGGACTGCAGGTGACATCTACTACATTATCTGTACTCAGAGAGTTATCACTGTGTTATCTGTGGTGTTACATAGGACTGCAGGTGACATCTACTACATTATCTGTACTCAGAGAGTTATCACTGTGTTATCTGTGGTGTTACATAGGACTGCAGGTGACATCTACTACATTATCTGTACTCAGAGAGTTATCACTGTGTTATCTGTGGTGTTACATAGGACTGCAGGTGACATCTACTACATTATCTGTACTCAGAGAGTTATCACTGTGTTATCTGTGGTGTTACATAGGACTGCAGGTGACATCTACTACATTATCTGTACTCAGAGAGTTATCACTGTGTTATCTGTGGTGTTACATAGGACTGCAGGTGACATCTACTACATTATCTGTACTCAGAGCGTTATCACTGTGTTATCTGTGGTGTTACATAGGACTGCAGGTGACATCTACTACATTATCTGTATTCAGAGTTATCACTGTGTTATCTGTGGTGTTACATAGGACTGCAGGTGACATCTACTACATTATCTGTACTCAGAGAGATATCACTGTGTTATCTGTGGTGTTACATAGGACTGCAGGTGACATCTACTACATTATCTGTACTCAGAGCGTTATCACTGTGTTATCTGTGGTGTTAACATAGGACTGCACGGCACTGTAGGTGAAGGATACCATCTTGTTGTAGTCCTCTAGGAGCCTCTTGCTCTCGGCTGTCACCTCCTCGCTCTGGTCCTGTGGATGGGACGCACACACTGCAGTCAGTATAAGAAGCTTAGATTGTAACTTCTAGGTCTGAGGATGATGGGAGTGATAAGATTATGAGTGACTGAGTTGTGGGGACAGATGATGGGAGTGATTGTACTCGGACGTTATCCTCCAGTCCGTTCTCTGCAGAGCAGCCGGCGACACATTATAAACCACGGAGCGGGAGTCGCCCCGCCAGTCGCGGCTCGCACATTACTGCCCCCATCCTCCGCTCTCAGTGCTTCACTTTCTAAACAGTTCTTAAGTCAGCGGAAAATAAAAAAAGCCATAAAATTCTCCCATAAACCGGATTATCTGTGAGTGGCTGCCGTCAGCACCGCAGCAAACAGATCAATGAAGGAGAGCAGCCTCAGACACGCGAGACACGGACCTGGGAAAGCGCCTGCAGCCGTAACCCTCACACTGCCGGGGACACCAGAGCGGCAGCTCTGCAGCCGTAACCCTCACACTGCCGGGGACACCAGAGCGGCAGCTCTGCAGCCGTAACCCTCACACTGCCGGGGACACCAGAGCGGCAGCTCTGCAGCCGTAACCCTCACACTGCCGGGGACACCAGAGCGGCAGCTCTGCAGCCGTAACCCTCACACTGCCGGGGACACCAGAGCGCCAGCTCTGCAGCCGTAACCCTCACACTGCCGGGGACACCAGAGCGGCAGCTCTACAGCCGTAACCCTCGCACTGCCGGGGACACCAGAGCGCCAGCTCTGCAGCCGTAACCCTCACACTGCCGGGGACACCAGAGCGCCAGCTCTGCAGCCGTAACCCTCACACTGCCGGGGACACCAGAGCGGCAGCTCTGCAGCCGTAACCCTCGCACTGCCGGGGACACCAGAGCGCCAGCTCTGCAGCCGTAACCCTCACACTGCCGGGGACACCAGAGCGCCAGCTCTGCAGCCGTAACCCTCGCACTGCCGGGGACACCAGAGCGCCAGCTCTGCAGCCGTAACCCTCGCACGCCGGGGACACCAGAGCGCCAGCTCTGCAGCCGTAGCCCTCGCACTGCCGGGGACACCAGAGCACCAGCTCTACAGCCGTAACCTCACACTGCCGGGGACACCAGAGCGCCAGCTCTGACAGAGCCGTAACCCTCGCACGCCGGGGACACCAGAGCGCCAGCTCTGCAGCCGTAACCCTCGCACTGCCGGGGACACCAGAGCACCAGCTCTACAGCCGTAATTCTCCCACTGCCGGGGACACCAGAGCGCCAGCTCTGCAGCCGTAACCCTCGCACTGCCGGGGACACCAGAGCACCAGCTCTACAGCCGTAATCTCCACTGCCGGGGACACCAGAGCGCCAGCTCTACAGCCGTAACCCTCGCACTGCCGGGGACACCAGAGCGCCAGCTCTGCAGCCGTAACCCTCGCACTGCCGGGGACACCAGAGCACCAGCTCTACAGCCGTAATTCTCACACTGCCGGGGACACCAGAGCACCAGCTCTACAGCCGTAACCCTCGCACTGCCGGGGACACCAGAGCCCAGCTCTACAGCCGTAACCCTCGCACTGCGGGGACACCAGAGCACCAGCTCTACAGCCGTAACTTCTCACACTGCCGGGGACACCAGAGCGCCAGCTCTACAGCCTGTAACCCTCACCCACATCGCCGGGGACACCAGAGCGCCAGCTCAACAGCCGCTTAACCCTCACACTGCCGGGCGACACCAGAGCGCCCAGCTCTGCAGCAGTAACCACCGCACTGCCAGGGACACAAGATCGCTCACAGCTCTGAGGGGTGCAAAGATGAGGGGTGCAAGCGAGTGACCAATGATAAGAACTATGCACGCAGTTTGGGATGTGACTGGAGGATAAGACCTGAAGCTTCACCACCCAGAAGACCTCGCAGGACACCAACCTGCTGTTTTATGTGGACCTGAGACAGAGTCTGCAGCTTGGAGGCCTGTGCTGGAACCGCTGTGAAGACAGAGAGACAGGTTACAAAGCATTCACCGGGGGGCGAATGTTACCGGGGTCTCCGGTGTTATGTAAAGGAAGTTAGAGGACTTTCCATCTACATTGTTCACAATTTTCACATGGAATAAATATTGTTCCTGTGAGCGAAGTCGGTGTATGAGACGGGCTCACAGGAAAATAATGAAGTAATAAGCAACCTACAGGTGTGGAAAAGTCCAATCTATTAAATTATTTAATTTGTGTATTAAATGGCAAAAAGAAAAAAATCAAAATCACAGAACAGTACTTTGTCGTCATATCTCCTCCCCAAATATAGAGTAGCCATGAAAATACTGTTCAGACCCCAGAGTGGCATTAATAAATCTACAGCCCGCCGATCAAAAAGCCGCCTCCTCCCCCAGAGCGCCGCCAACCGCGAAAAAATAAAGTTATGGCCCGTAGAAAAATGGTCGTAACTGCACCGACCACACGATGAGCGCCGGAAAAACAAAACCTAAAACACAACGGAAGATTTGGATTTCTACAGCATTTCATGCCACAAGCTTCATTTGTCCAGAGAGGATTTTCACAAGACGCTTAGTTCTCTTGTTCTGGTTGCAGGGGCCACATTAGTCCCCCCCCCCCGGCGGAGCCTCACCTTTGATGTGCTCGCTGTCCAGGAGCGGCTGCAGGGAGTGGAGCTGCTCCAGCAGTGCGGCCTGAGACAGGATGTACGGCTCCTCTGCGGGAAAAAGACAAAGTCCGTAACTACAGGGGAAAATCACCATCCTTACCGCAATCCCCCGACCCTCGTGCTCCAGGTGAGCGGCCTTCATCAGGAATGTAACTGTCATCACACAACACACGGCTGTAGATGGAAACAATCAGCAATCACCTGCCAGAATGAACTCCAGCTTCATGGCGTCGGGGACGGCGATTCTGTCGATGTACTGCGGGTCCAGATACTTCATCAGATCATCGACTGAAAGGCAAACTCTGGACAGTCAGTGACAGGGAAAACTGACAAAGAACGACAAAGCTTTCCGCTACTCGCAGTATATAAGATCTCTGCTTGCTGTCAGGATTCCCCATGTCTACCTCCGCTGTGAGGTGGCTGTATGTGTGGGAGCACAGTAGTACTGGAGGAGGGTGACGTCACCCATCCTCATCATCACACCCTCCAGCCGTAGTCCGGCTCCCCCCAGCCGTAGTCCGGCTCCCCCCGGCCGCAGCGAGCCTGGGGAGAAAGCATATTCGGGGGACACTATTCCCTCTCCACCTGGGGAGGCCCCTGTGACATGTCCATATATGGGCAATGAGGTCACAGGAGCTTTTCCAGACCTGAGGGTGCCGGCGTCTACTCCGCTATTCTGGGTGGTATCTGGGCACTAGAGACCTGTACACATTGGGCAGATGTCAGGCAGAAGCTTCTCGCAGCTTACGGTCTGTATGATGTCTAAAATCCTCTGCGGAGTGAACACAATTTTCTCTCAAATTGTAAAGATTGTGTCAGTGCAGGTAAAAGTCTTGAGTCCGACCAGATACAATTGAAGCAAACCATCAGCTGTGAGAAGTATTGCATCACGACAGGTTGTCAGCTTATGGATGTGAATGAAGAGGAGCTCATTCACTGGCAGGAAGCAGAGCTCTCGAAAACATTGAGGAATGAAGTCCTGAATACAGCTATTGTATCACATTTATAGGAACAGGTGCTTGTAATAGACGTCTCAGCCTGAGGGGGGCAGTAGAGCCTCACCAAAGGAGAAGAGCATCGCTAGAACAGGCGCCCCCAACCCCGACACCCAGGGAAGGTGTAATATGGCCGGATTTCCCAGTCCATATTGTGGCCGAGAGGAACGGACCCTCCGCAGCTCTACAGGGCCGATTACTGCAGACCCCATAGTCACAGCCGGGCTGCCCAGGATCGGGGGGCTGGATCTGTAATATGAAGTGTAGGGTCTGCTGCTGGTGGGCTGCACATGGCTACATCGGCCACTCACTCTTCTTGTACAGGGTCTTCACTCGCTCCCTCTTGCTGGCGATGTTCCCCAAACCGACGTGGACTTTTATTAACCCATCTGTGACCTGCAATGTAAAAGTGATGAGAGTTTAAGGGCAAAACCCAGAGATCGGGGGCAAAAGGTTCGGGAGGTGGGTCACAAGAAGGGAGAGACATGAGCCAAAGGGGGAGATCTGGGGAAAAGGCTAAAGAGGGAGACGCAGGGCAAAAAGGTGCTGGAGGCACAAGGTAAAGGGTGAGATCTGGGGAAGAGGGGGCAACGCGGGATAAAAAGGGGGAGACAGGAAGAAATTAAAGATATGTACAGAAATGGGGAACAGAAGCGGGCAGGGGGGGTCCAAAAGTTAGGACCGACGCGTCTGACTGCAGCTACTGGGCAGCTATTATACACGGCGATCAGAAGAAGAGCGATAAGAGTCACAGAATGGAGACAGAGCTCACTGACACACCACTGTAAACTCATTTTGCAGTCTCTGTACTGTGATACCTGGAGGATGGACACCAGGATTTAGATAAATAAGAACATTTACTTGTAACCACCTTTAAGCTGATGATGAATTTGAGATCTCCCGTCTGACCTCATACAGTGACCGGTGGTGGTGGGTGATCAGATCAGATGGAGGCTGGAGGATGAGGGTGGTGACATCACACAGTGCACAGAGGGAGTCTGCGCTGACATCAAGGGGTGAAGGCTGGGCGTTGGTGCTAATGTGACGTGGTGAAAAGGGAGCGCTGATGGTGTAGTCACGGGGTCGCCGGCCGTGTGGTCACGGGGTCGACGCCGGGCTCCGGCCGTGTGGTCAC